>JBAKBP010003461.1:0-152785 GCA_037953745.1 Lithodes maja | reverse complement strand
GTTGGTGGCCGGTCCAGTATTTTGGCCAGCCACATGTCCAAGTGTTTCTTGAAGGTGTCTGGAGACACCCCGGTCATGTTCCTGAGAGGGGCTGGTATACAGTTGAACAGTCTGGTTCCGTTGTATGTAAAGCTGTGATGGATCAGGGATTTGATTTTTTGTGTTGATCCCGGCGTAGTCCTCACATAGCACAGCCTCCCTCGCCTTTGGTGTTGAGTCTCTTGGATGTTTGGATTTGGTACCTTTTTTTCCAAAATCTTCCAGACGTAGATGATGATGTATCTCTCCCTACGTCTTTGAAGTGAGTACAGCTGCAGCTCCTTGAGTCTCTCCCAGTAGTTAAGGTGTTGAAACCCGTGGATTTTACTGGTGAATGTCCTCTGGGTGGCTTCGATTTCTGTTATTTCTCCTACTTTTTGGGGAGACCAGAGCTGAGAGCAGTACTCCAGTCGTGGTAGGACCAGTGACTTCCACAGTGTTAACATACACCTCTCATTTCTTGTGTGGAAGGTTCTCAGGATCCAGCCTGCTATTTGTTTTGCTGTTGTTGTGGCTTTGGTAATATGCTGGGAAAAAGTGGCGTCACTGCTCATATTTACTCCCAAGTCCTTCACTGTGTCTTTGGCGGTAATTTCTTGCTGTCCACTTTTGTAGTTGGTGTCGTTTTGTAGTGCTCTCTTGTTCCCGTACCTTAGAAGCTCGAACTTGTCTCCGTTTAGGGCCATGTTGTTTTCTTCTGCCCACTTCAGGATTTTGTCCAAGTCTTGTTGTAGTAGCTGTGCATCATGTTGTGAGGTGATTTTCTTCATGAGTCTGGTGTCGTCTGCAAACGATGAGGCTGTTGAGTGTTCCAGGTCCCTGTCGATGTCTCCTATCATGATGAGGAATAGGAGAGGTCCCAGTACTGATCCTTGTGGTACTCCGCTGATGACCCCTCCTGCTTCTGATGGGCTTCCTTGAACCGTGACTCTTTGTTTTCTGTTGGTGATGAAACTGTGGAGCCATCTTCCAAGGTCTCCCCCTATTCCCAGTGATTTGAGTTTATGTAGAAGGATCCCATGGTCCACCTTGTCAAAAGCTTTGGCGAAATCTAGATATATGACATCTACATTTTCTCCGTCTTGAATATCCTGTAGGATTTTGTCGTAGTGTGATAGTAGCCTAGCCTAGGCTTATAGCCTAACCGCTTCATTTTATATATATTCGTTTATAAAAGCCTTAACAGGTAAGACTAATGTACTATTCACTTCAAATACACCATAAGCTTTTCATATAGCCTATCTAATCATAAATAAAGATGACGCCTATAATGTGGTCACCAACATATGACGTTTGATAAACAATAAAACTACAATATAGGCTATCCTAATTAAAGGGTTTTCGCATATTACATTTAATATTCGTCTTTATCGTAACTCAGCTCTCTACATCTCGGTATTAATGATATTTTGACAATATCCATATCCAAAAATAAATAATCTAGACTATTGATAATTAAAATATATTAGCTCAGGAGTGGATTCGATTATGATTTGGGAGAGTTACATAGTCGATCGATCGAATCTCTCCAGGTCTTCAAATATTTGTGTTTACAGTTAACCCGTAAACGGCGGCAAAGCTCATACATATTATGTTCCAGTGAGTCCACGGAGGCGGGCGCCCGGTATCATTGCCACTGCACCACACAACTGTCAAAACCACACTGCTGGCCGTTAGAATTGTCGGAGGAACCTGGAGTTGCCACCAACCGACAGATCTTCATCTAACTTACCGGACTTACTGAGCTCCATATGACGCTAGAGCGTCATATGGACTTATTGGAGAGGCATGTAGATAAGTCCATATGACGCGATCGCGTCATATGAGTTTTTGGTTATAAGTTCCATATGATGCGATCGCGTCATATATGTCGCAAGGAGTTAAGAGGGCGGTTTTTAAACGCGCACCAAAACTGCGGGCTTTAACCCAGGTGGCTGAAAATTGGTGCGCGAGTAGTACTACATGACACCTCTCACCACCACCCCCACACACACCACAGTCTCGCACGTACAGTCAGATACCAATTTTCACCATGGAGCCTACACGTCCCTCTCCCGCGCGCCCTTCTGACACGACCGGGCCTCTTTCAGGTGGTGTCAGTGCCCGTGGAAGGTGGAGAGTGGCTGCCCAACAGGCCTCCTACCTGTACGATTACACTAGTGACTCGGAGGAAGATGTTCATCCCCCCCCAAAAGGCACGTAAGGCACGTAAAAGTGCTACGGTATGTGCACAAAGGTCACTCACCTTTCCAGATGTCAGTGCGCCTTCTTCTGCCCACAGTACCACCTCTATCACCCACGCTGCCTCTACAGGAAGGCCTTCTGCATCGGGAGGAGGCCGCCCTAGGGATGCAGGACCTGCGGGGGCGACTGGACAGAAAGGGAAAGGGAAGGGGGTGGGCAAGAAAAGCAAGCCTGCCTCTACCACCATTGTGCCACCACTGGCCGCCCCTGCTCATGCCCCTGCCCCTGCAGCCGCCACCGCCTCTGCAACTGCCCCTGCTACTGCCCCTGCCGCCGCACGGAGAAAAGGGACAGGGGTGGGCAAGAAAAGCAAGCCTGCCTCTACCACTATTGTGCCACCACTGGGCGCCCCTGCCCCTGTCGCTGCCCCTGCAGCCGCACGGAGAAAAGGGACAGGGGTGGGCAAGAAAACCAAGCCTGCCTCTACCACCATTATGCCACCACGGGCCGCACCTGCCCCTGCAGCCGCCGCCGCCCCTGCCACTGCCCCTGTCCCTGCCCCTGCAGCCGCCGCCGCCCCTGCCACTGCCCCTGCTCCTGCCCCTACCGCCGCAGGGACAAAAAGGAAGGTGAAGGGCTAGAAAACACAGCCTGCCTCTACCCCCATCGTGCCACTACAGGCCGCCCCTGCCACCGCCCCTGCAGCCGCCGCCGCCACAGCTGGCCCTTCCACCTCTGCTTCCGTCCCTGTCCACAGGACGCCTATGAGAATACGGCAGAGGAATCCCCTGACGCCCTCGAAATATGCCTCCCTGCTATTCGGTGGCGACGGGGACAGTAGTGATGGGGATTTGGACGGCGATGTGAGAGATTTTGGCGTCGTGGACAGTGATAGTGAGTCAGAGGCCGAGGTTTGGAACGAGGAAGGGCGTTCGTCGTCTGAGGAGGACGACGACGAAATCCTTTATCGCGACCACGACAGTGATATTTCAGAAGGTGGCGCTGACGATGATGATGACGACAACTTGCCCATGCGTGATGCTAATATTCATGCGTTTTCATGGTCAGATGGGGCCGATTTTATACCTGACTTGCACCAGTTTGATGCAAATCAATCTTGTTCAACACCAGATTGGCCCTGTGATGACAATCAAGTGAGATGGATTTTTTCTTGGTATTCTTTGACTTGGAGCTTATGATGTTCATTGTGGCCCGAACCAATGCCTACTTCAGGTGGGTGTGGGACAGGATGCACATGATATCTCCAAGGTCTAGAATACGAGCCTGGGTGGATACTACTGCCAAAGAATTCATGACGTTCTTTGCCCTGCTGTTGCTCATGCCTCTTTGCAAGAAGCATGTGCTGCAACATTACTGGAAGCACGACCCACTCATCGCCACACCAATTTTTAACAAGTACATGACCCGTGACAGATTTACATAGCTGCTGAGATTCATTCACTTCTCAGACAATGACAATCCTAACAGGGCTGACAGAATCTGGAAAATTTGTGATGCTTTCACCATGTTGATGGCGAGGTACAAGAAATACTTCACCCCTTTCCACAACTTGGTGATTGATGAGTCGCTCGTGCTCTTCAAAGGTCGTCTTGTTTTCAAGCAGTATATCCCCTTGAAGAGGCACAGGTTTGGGATAAAGCTGTTCGCCTTGTGTGACTGTGAGACCGGCCTAGTACTTGACATGATCGTCTATACTGGAACTGATATAGACGTGCCAAAAGTCGCTGCCAATGACCCCTTGCTTGTCTGGGGCCATCGTGAAGAAAATGATGGAACCATACATAGGCAAGGGGCACACATTGTACACCGACAAATGGTATACTTCTCCTGCTCTCTGCCAGTATCTACATTGTTACAATATTGGTAATAATATTGTAAGCTAAATATATAATCTACAGGCGAGCCGATATCAAGGCATGGCTTCCTAAACCTCCCTTGACGACAAGAAGCATGTAACCAGACTCCCCCAATATATGTGAACCCCTATCCAGTGTGTCTCATTAAGAACCCGATATATATACCCATATCAACATGGTGGCAGCTGGGTAAGCAGTGTACGTGTGAATGAAGTACTGCTGACTAAGTTCTACAGCTGAAATAGTGAGTTATCCTAGGATTTAACCTCAAAAAGTCGAAAGATATGAGTGACGTCCTGGCATCCACTTCACAGCCTTTATTCGTCTGCAAGTCTGAGATTGAGCAAGCAGTGGCGTGGAGGCGTTACAAGAAGAAACTCGATCTTTACATCATCGGCAACGGTCTGAAGGGTAAGAGTGATGATATTAAAATAGCGAAATTGTTGACTGGAGGTGACATTCTGCTAGATATCTACGAATCTTTTGTCATAGAAGATGAATCTGCCCTGACTTATGCAACATTAATTGGGAAATTTGACAAGCATTTTTCACCAAGAGATGAGCAGCTGATGGCGAGGTACAACTTTCATGAAAGGAAAGATGAATCCTTGGAATCTTTTATCACTAGGCTGAAGACTTTGGTAAGACACTGTGGATATGGAGAACTTCAAGATGAACTTCTGAGGGATAAAATTGTTTTTGGTTGCCAAGAGGATACACTTCGGGAAAAATTCTTTAGGGAGGATAGCCTAACTCTAGATGTTGTACTTAAGATGTGTACTGCCTATGAAACTTCAAGGAGATCAATGACAGCATTTCGAAGTGACAAGCAGGAGTCTCTACACAAGCTCAGTGCAAAACCCAAGAAGAAGAGTAATCCACAAACAACAAAGACTAAGCCTAACCTCACGCAGTGCGACTGGTGTGGTTTAGCACATTATTGGGGTAAGAAGAACTGTCCTGCAACTGATGCCAAATGTCATAAATGCAAGAAAACGGGACACTATGCAAAGAAATGTCCAAGTAATGCAACGACCGGCGGAGCACCAAGAAGCGCAGCGACAGGACGCAAAAAGAAGACATCGCGCAGAGTCCATGCGGTAGAAGATGGAGTCACAGAAGAAAGCGACGACTCAGAAGATAACTCAAGAGGACGGGAATACATCATGAACGTATCGACCGGATCCAGAGGAAAACACATAATGGCTAATCTCCTGGTCAACGGTAATAAAGTGAAGTTCCAGATCGACAGCGGGGCAAGTGTGAATGCCATTCCAAGTCATCTTTTACCGGACGCAGAGCTACAGCCGTGTGAGTCAACTCTTCAAATGTGGAACTCTACTACAATTCAGCCATTGGGAAAGTGTAGGATTGATGTCCGCAACTGCAAGCAACCACAAAGGTACTATTCTGTTGAGTTTGTTGTTGTAAAACAGGTTGTTACACCAATTCTTGGTAAGCGAGCGTCTGAGAAGATGGGATTCATCACAGTTAACTATGAAAACATCTGTGCAATGAATGACATCCTAACAGACTACGAAGACGTATTTGCTGATGAAGTTGGCAAGATACCAGGAAATGTTTATCTAACAGTGGATGAGTCGGTGAAACCTATTGCAATTCCTTCATGTAGAGTACCATTGAGCATCAAGTCGAAGGTTAAAGAGAAACTGGAGCAGTTGGAGCAGGAAAATGTCATTACTAAGGTCGACGAGCCTACAGAATGGGTAAGTCGAATGGTAGCAGGAACCAAGAAGTCGGGGGATCTGAGAATTTGCATTGACCCTCAAGCTCTGAACAAAGCACTCATAAGAGATGCACCCTCTACCGGTAATCGACGATATTCTGCCTGACCTTGCAAAAGCCAAAGTTTTCTCCAAGCTTGACCTCAAGAATGGCTACTGGCACTGTGTGTTGGATGAAGAATCACGCAAGCTGACAACATTTCAAACACCGTATGGGAGATACAGGTGGAACAGACTTCCTTTTGGTCTGGCTGTAAGCAGCGAAATTTTTCAGAAGAAGCTACAACTGGTTCTGGATGATCTACAAGGCGTAATTTGTGTTGCTGATGACATTTTGGTCTTTGGAGTTGGTGACACTGGTGAAGAAGCTGCAAGGGATCATGACTCAAAGCTGAGAAACCTACTGGACAGATGCCGAGCAAAGGGTCTGAGGCTGAACAGAGCAAAGACTGAGCTTGGTAGTACAGAAATCACATTTCTAGGTCACAAGATCTCGCGGGATGGTCTGATGGCTGACCCAAAGAAGATTGAAGCAATCGTGAAGATGCAAGCACCAGAGGATGTGACTGCAGTACGACGACTGTCTGGAATGGTGAACTATTGAGTAAATTTGTACCCAGTCTATCGGATGTCATGGAGCCTATGAGGAAGCTGACCCATAAGGACACCGAGTGGAAGTGGACAAGAGAACACGATGAGGCGTTCAAGAGGATCAAGAAGATGATGACCCAAACACCCATCTTACAGTACTACAATCCAGAGCAAAAATTGGAGATTCAATGTGATGCATCTCAAAAAGGTTTAGGAGCAGCGTTACTTCAAGAGGGTAAACCAATCGCATTTGCAAGTCGAGCACTGACTGACACAGAGACACGATATGCGCAGATAGAGAAGGAGACTTTGGCAATCGTCTTTGCACTGAACAAGTTTCATCAGTATTGTTTTGGGAGGAAGACGACAATCCAGAGCGACCATAAACCTCTAGAAGCTATCCAAAATAAGCCGTTGTCAAGTGTACCAAGACGACTGCAAGGGATGTTGATGAGGATACTACAGTATGATGTCGAGATTGTTCACAAGAAGGGCAAAGAAATGTATCTAGCCGACACTCTATCAAGAGCTTATCTGCAAAACACAAGAGATATGCAGGAAGAGGTGTTTGAACAGATCAACACGACAGACTACGTACCCATCCGAAGTGAACGATTGCAAGAAATCCGTCGAGCAACTGAGCAAGATGAAGCATTGCAACTATTGAAGGAGATAATTCTCAAAGGATGGCCAGAAGACAAGAGTGAAGTAGAGACCATACTGAAACCATACTTTAATGTACGAGCAGAACTGTCATTTCAAGATGGATTGATCTTCAAGGGAGAACGTGTTGTAATTCCTACCAGTCTACGTCAGAAGATGAAGTCCGCTATACATTCGTCACATATGGGAGTTGAAGGTTGTCTACGATGTGCAAGAGAATGTTTGTTTTGGCCAGGAATGAATGCAGAGATGAAGCAATTCATTTCAGAGTGTGAAATTTGTAACACATACTCTACAGCTCAACAAAAAGAACCTCTGATGACTCATGAGCAAACTAGCTGACCATGGGAGAAAGTAGGTGTAGACCTTATGACAATCAAGAGTCACAACTATCTTGTTACAGTGGACTATTTCAGTAATTTCTGGGAAGTTGACTACCTGGAAAGTACTAAGTCAAGCGCTGTTATCAGGAAGTTGAAGGCGCACTTTGCAAGATATGGACTGCCAAATGTACTAGTTAGTGACAATGGTCCGCAGTTCAGCAGTGAAGAATTTCAAAAATTCGCGGAGAAGTATGACTTTGAACATCGAACGAGCAGCCCACATCAACCCCAGTCTAACGGTAAAGCAGAATCAGCGGTCAAGACGGCGAAGAAACTAATCAAGAAAGCTGTCGAGAGTGGTGAAGATCCGTTTTTGGCGATTCTAGACTACAGAAATACGCCTATCCAAGATTTGGAAGAGAGTCCAGCGCAACTCAACTTTGGTCGACGTACGAGGACGTTACTGCCGACTACTAGCAAGTTGTTGGAGCCGAAAGGAATTATGTTGGAGCGAGTGAAGCGGAAGAAGATGCTGAAAGATCTCAAAAGCAAGAAGTACTACGACAAAGGTTCGAGAGTTTTGGAACCATTGGTTGAAGGAGACGTGGTGCGAATCAAGCCAACATCACTAGGCAAGAAGAAGTGGGAACGAGGAGTTGTAAACAGGAGATTAGACGAGCGATCGTATGAAGTGGAGACAGAAAATGGAGCGATAAGACGAAATCGAGGTCATTTACGGATGACAAGTGAAAACGCTGACCTAAGAAATAATGGAAAAGTCACTAATACAGACAACACCACAACCATTAGATCTACAGATAGGAATTATACAGACATATGTGTTCCAGTCTACACAAACAACAGACACGTGAGAGATATACACGGTAGACTTGATGAACCTGTCACTACACATGAGAACAGGACGAGCGTGAGACGGAATAGGAATGTATTACCTACCAGGTACCGAGAGTTTGACATGACCAGGTAAGAGTACAGTACCGGTATGACTGATTGCATGTCTGACTAACAGTCTAATGCTGGTATGAGATGAGGCACTGGCAGAAATGTAAATGCTGGATGAGAATGTTACAGGATGAGAAAGATTATCTAAATGGAGTAAGTGAGTGAGAATACGACTGAAGCCACTGAATGAGGAGTAACCTAACATTACAATCTGAATGATAAAGGTTTTGTAATGTGAATGGGAGTGTAAGGATATTATAATGCAGATCGGTATGCAAAGAAATTGTAATGCGAAAGGAAAGAGATTGGATGATTTTGAGTACGGTACTGGGTATCAGGATCTATAAATTTAAGTCAATCATATAACCTTTGTTACTAATTTACTAATCCTGCATGATATAACCAATAACTTTGCATGAAACATTTTGTAATTTTCAGAACATTGAATATTAATGTTCTAATGTACTAACTTTACTAATATACCAACAATTACTAATCCCATATAATCACATAAAATAGATTCTTTATGTTTAGTTGGCACAAGGGTATACAATATATTTTTGTATCATATATATTCACTATTTGTGGATATTCTCATGTAGAACAGTATTATCAACTAATAATTAACCTACCTCACCTAGTCTTGTAATACCATTTCAATAGATTTGACTAATATATCTCATCTACTTCATATCTCATATTTACATACTAATAGATTAATATTCTAACAAAATTAATCACATTCCATACTGTACTAAAACACTAATTACTGTACCGGTAACATACTGTATACAGTACAGTACCAGTAACTTAACAAATCATAGTACTGTACAATTTTATAAATCATATTGGTACTATTATTACTCTAGCTCATGTGCCATAATAGAATAAGCATTACTTAACACCTTACGAGCGGCCTATGCGGTTTATTTATATGTACCGCCCAGCGGGGTGTTTTTAGCCAAAATAGGGCTGTTTACGTGATCATTTTCATGCCTAAATAAGACCCAGAACGTAAAACAAGTATCTATCCTTGAAAGGGCATAAACAGAGCTTTCGAATGACACCATAACGATCCTTTTATGATGGCTAGTTTTCTTGCAAAAACCGTGCAACGCGAGTGCAAAAAGCATGTAATTAGGCAATTTCCCCATACAATTCCGTATATAGCGAGTGAGAGAGGGAGGGAGGAGGTGGGATTCGTGTCAGTAGGTTCGCCGCGGTGGTCTGGAGCAGTCATACGCTCGCTACTCTCCTGCCACCACTTGTCTCTCTCTCTCAGCCACATTACGTGCTGAAATTGCCACACGATATATGTCAAGCGCTGCCACATAGTCCAGCTTTATTTAACTCGACTTATGTTGCGCGCCGCTAATTAAGGGTTAATAATCCTAGGGGACCTCAAAATGTCAAAATATAATTATTCTTATAATACCAATTTCTCTGGTAGCTATCTTCTCAAAAGAGAGAGGATGTTACAATATTGGTAATAATATTGTAAGCTAAATATATAATCTACAGGCAAGCCGATATCAAGGCATGGCTTCCTATACCTCCCTTGACGACAAGAAGCATGTAACCAGACTCCCCCAATATATGTGAACCCCTATCCAGTGTGTCTCATTAAGAACCCGATATATATACCCATATCAACATACATGACAACCAAACAGGGTCATGTGGGACTGTCAGAAGGACAAGAAAGTTCATGCCGAAGTTCGTCGGTCGTGTTATGCCGCTGGAAAATCCATCATCAATTATACACCCTCGGATGACGACCTTGTTCCGGCACACCGGGAGAGAAGTGCACGAAGAAGGCGACGAAGGGGACGAGGCAAATACAAGATGATGGAGAAGTTTGGCAAAGTGTTGGCCATCAAGTGGAAGGACAGACATGATGTTCAGCTGCTGTCAACTGTCCACACAGGCGCCCAGGTCGACTCAGGCAAAATCCACTACCGGACCAAAAAATCAATTGACAAGCCTGACATGGTGGTGGATTACACCAAGAATATGCGCCTTGTGGACAAGTCCGACTGCCAACTCGCAGGCGTTGAGTGTCTGAGAAAGACAGTCAAGTGGTACCACAAGCTCTTCCATCATCTTGTGGACATCACCATGCTCAACGCCTACAATATGTGGCTGATGAAAAGGGAAATGGCCCCGAACAAGAAGCTCAAGTTCCGGGAGTTTGTGTACAATGTGTCGTACCAACTCCTGGAGAAGTTCGGGGAGTGCACTAAAACTAAAGTGGGTTGGCGTGGTGCCCATGCCCCCGACCGTATACAGGTAGCACTGTCACGGCATTACCCAGTCCACAGCGAGTTTATTGGCAGTCGGCGAAAGCAGCTGCTGTGCTATGTCTGCTCCAACACCACCAGGAGGCCCAGGACAAAGCCCAGGATCACCACCATGTGCCAGGAGTGCAAGGTCCCCCTTTGCCTCGGCGACTGCTACAGGGACTACCACACCCTGAAGCATTTCTGAGTGTCGCCACCCTGCCCTTGACTCGTGCCCTACCTCACCTCACCTCACCTCACCTGACCTACCTAACCGCACGCTTATGTTACTCACACTCATGATCTTCCTAAATCACTCTCTCATGCTCTCTTTAGCTAACTCTTTCCTAAGTCACTCTCGCTCAAGATATCTTTCCTAAGTCACTCTCACTTTTATGATCTATTCCCTAAGTCACTCTCACTCATGATCTTCCTAAATCACTCTCTCATGCTCTCTTTAGCTAACTCTTTCCTAAGTCACTCTCGCTCAAGATATCTTTCCTAAGTCACTCTCACTTTTATGATCTATTCCCTAAGTCACTCTCACACATGATCTCTTTACTGTGATATCAATTCCATTGTCTATATATATTTGGTAATTATATTTGTTATGTTCACTAGTTATTTGTAATGTTTTCACTCACTACCTCAAGATAAATCTCCTGTGATAGTAATGTGCCCATATTGGTAATTATATTAATTTTGTTATGTTCACTAGTAGTTTGTAATGTTTTCACTCACTACCTCAAGATAAATCTGCTGTGATAGTAATGTGCCCATATAATTATGCTTGTATATAATATCAATAATAAATACTAATATTTTGCAAACTATGTTCATATGTATGTATTTCCTATTTTATAATATAAAACAAAACAAAAATAAATAAATAAATAAATAAAGAAATAAAAAAAAGACAAAAAAGATATTACAAACTCATGTAATTGTATTCTTGCAATATGAATTATTTTATGAATATTTCATATTGTTTGAATACAATTACATGAGTTTGTAAAAAAAAAAAATTGCCAAAATTGTTCTAAACATCACAAAAGTCTCTCCATAACCCCCACTGCCCTGACATTCCTCCCCATTGCCTCTCCGTGACCTTACCGACTGGGCCACCGCGGCTCATAGTAAAGTAAAGGCAAACATTGGTCTGTAGATTCGACCTGTCACCCGCGACCAAAAAAAAAAGTAATACATCGATATACTATTGTATATCGATGAATATTTTGTTCACTACATGGGAGATAACATAATGTCCCTATAAAAATATATTTATTGAAATATCAAAAGGACCGTCACATTATATTACGTGCATATACTCGTAGATCAATGAAATTATCTGTCATTTACGCAAAGTGACATGTAAATTACCACTCTACAATATAGTTATATTATAAATATAAGAATTTCTACAATAGGTCGGTGTTTGTGTCGAAAGGGCCAAGCAGTTTATCTTGTGTAAACCGATACCAGTCTATTTCGGGCACACTGTTTATTTAGGCAAACCCCCTAAATTTGTAGTCTTCACTCCCCCCTCCCAAAAACCTACACTGATTTTGTTCTATTTATACTGTCTACGGCCAAATAATGGGTGTCCACTCTTCACATGGGACTACTGCAGTGTCTTCATGCTATAAGAAAGCATGACAGTGATCAATACGTATACTATATAGCAATTTCTTCCATCAACCCCGCCTCCCTCCCTCCTCCACCTACCCCTGTATCACACCCACAACACCCCACACGTGCATCTCTTTACCCTCGGGCGACTGTCATGTGATCCCTCCCTCCCTACATTCCCTCTCTAGGTCACGTATACTTTCAGCCTATATATGGTATATATTGTGTATGTGCGTCTTATTTCTTGCTATATGACATGTAGATAGGTTGCCTCCATACGTACATGTACATTATATATCATGAACATGCCCACAGTACGATATATAAGCGATATTTAGCTCCTCCCACCCCCACCCTCCACCTTCCCTCCCACCCCCTCACCCCTGCTGCACCCTAAACCAGAGTATATACGCGCGTTAATATCGACAATCGATGACAATTATCCCCCTTTCCTCCCTCCTCCCTCCTCTTGCTTTCAATCACATATCACACGTATAATTTCGCCTATATATCGCATATATTGTATATGTGCGCCATATTTCTTGCTATATGATATGCAAATGGGTGCCCTACATACGTACATGTACATTATATATCATGAAAGTGTTCACAATACGTTATATAAGCCATAATAAGGCCAACCCACCCTCCCCTCCCCTTGGTTCTACCCCCCGTACGGCAGAATATACGCGCGGGTAAATCTCGCCGCTCAATGTTTTTCTCGCCGCTCGATGTTTTTCTCGCCGCGCGATGCCGGTCGCGCCACATTTTCCAACTACGTGATGCCCCCCCCCCCCTCATTTTTTGGTGGTAAATATATATATATGGCCGGGTCCGTTCGAACATTTCCTACATGCTGAGGTAGTTTTCGTCGCGATTTGGAATAGTCACCCAAATGGTCATATGCTCGCCCAGGGGCATTGAGTTCATTAGCCCCCCCTCGCCGTTTCCGGGTTAAGCAATGTTTATTAAGTAATCTGTATTATCATGTCTTCCTTAGCATTTTCACACATCAAATCACATACGATAAATCACGAAATATAGAAGGTGCATTAGATTCCCGCATAACAAGAAGAAATTGGCTTGTTTTTTGGCGGGCTCTGGAAGTGTAGGGGCCGTGGGTCTGTGTTTAACACAGATGGTGGGAACCAAATTTTGCGGACTCGAGGTTGGCAACATGGAGGTACTTCCCAGAGCTACAAACCCGCAAATAGGCAGCCATTTTGGCGCCAACGCTAATGCGCCACCAAAATGACACTTCCGTCATGGCGAAATTGGCTATTTGCCAAAGTGTTGGCGGAAGTGCCCAGCTCTGGTATGTACAGTATATACTCAAGCACATACTCCATAGCTGGGGGTGGCTCACTCGAGACAGAGCCCGAACAGGGACAACTCAACAATACACAAATTCATAACAACAGATACAAAAATAACTCACAAACATCTAGGTTGCCCAGGAGAAGACCCACAGACCCAGGCCCATTTGGGGTCCCCAGCAAAAGATTCCCAGGTCCCAGACCTCCTGTAGAGGTTCAATCTCAGCAGGCTGTCACCTAACAAAGTTTTAACATCACAATGACCGCCCACCTCACATCCAGGCATGACCCTTCATTTACACCGGCTCCCCGGGCCAGGCGCCTGACGGACTACTATCTAGTCTAGCTGGCGCCCGACCCCGAGCCTAAATATAGCAAAAATTAAACAAGACGTCGCCGGTACAGAAGGGGTTAAGGGGTGTTGTTTGTTTTTCTGTTTATTCCCATAAGTTTTGGCATTTTAAAGTACTCTCACCATTAGGTTGACAATTTTAAGACCCTTCAACCCATTTCTTTGACCTTTCTAAGACCTTTTGTGTCATTTAGGTGTCGATCCGAGCGATAACAAACCTCTAATTTTGGAAGACATCTTAACCCTTCTTTGGCGGCGCCTGGCTATTGTCGAGTGAAATAAATGTGGCCTATGTGGCGGGTCCCGGCTATTGTCTGTCACATTCTCAACTTTTTATAGCTTTAGTATCTGATATTATTTGTATTATATTCACTAGTTTACGTTAACCCTTTCATGGTAATGGTTTAAGTGATTTATTCTAGTTTCACTGGGGTTTGTTTTGAATACATTCCTTTTTATGAAGAATGTAAAATATGTGTGCTTCACGAATTCTATTTATATTTCATATAAGTAAATATAGTAGTAAAGATTCTGTCACATTGAGTCGGATTATTGAAGTGTTTAATTATGGTTTAGTAGGTATTGTTTATTTTCCTGTATATTATTTGGTCCATATGATCGTTTTGAATCCCATAGATTTTGTTTCATTTCATGGGTATTATTTGGTTCACACGGTACTTTTGAATCCTGTATAAAGAATAAGGGTTCAAAAGATTAATTTGAGTATTAGGAAATTTCCTCTATTTAGGGTTCAAATCAGTTCATTATATTCTGTTCATTAGTTACTTATTCATAATGTATGTTAGTTTTTTCAATATGCAAGGCGAACATTAATAATGGAACAGGGTATAAATAGAGCCAGATCACCGTGGTCAGGCAGATTACTGATAGACACAGAGGTATTAAGACCTCCTGGATACTCTTACATCGAAGAAGCCCTGTGAAGAACTTTGTGAATTCCAAGATTGGTGACTATTGTGTCTTAAGAACTATTGAAGAAGGACTGCTGTGCTATATAGCAGTTCTAATGAGAACATGTGTTTACTCAAGTACTGTAAATATTGTAAATACAACCTAGTTAAGGATAATATAATGTACATATGTTAAGTGAATTGTTTTATTCAATCCGTACCTTCAACATATGAACGTCCGTGTGACATTTATGGTGCCCAGACCCGGGACGTTGTTGTGGTACGTGCATTGAGTGACTTAGCCATTATACAGTAATATAATTATGAAAACATTATGGCTGACTATGCATTGTTGCAAGAACTTCTTAAGATTGGAAGGGAACTTGGATATTCCAGTGATGAACTTAGAGATTTTGTGTCCAAACAACAGACTATTCAGCGAGAAGAGCGAGCAAAAGAAAGGGAAAAAGGAAGAGAAGAAAAAGAACAACAAAGGAAATACGAGGAACAACAAAGGAAACATGAAGCAGAAGAAAAGGAAAAACAAAGGATACATGACTTGGAGGTGCTCAGATTGTCGCAGTCCAGTGGTCGAGGTTCTTCCAACCCTTGCACAAACTACGCACCAAAACCCAAACTCCCTAAGTTTATTGAAGAGGACGACGACATCGAAAGTTACTTGGAAAGGTTCGAGCGTTATGCGATGATCAACAAGTGGCCTCGGGAAGAATGGGTGAACAACTTTAGTCCTTTATTGACTGGTAAGGCTCTTGAAGCTTATATTAATTTGCCTTCTGACCACACTACCTATGATGAAGTGAAGAAGGCCAATTTGCTCCGGTTTATGCTTTCAGAAGAAGGATATCGTCCGAAATTTTGTGAGACCGTTCCAGAAAAGGGTGAAACCATCGCTCAATATTCAGCGAAGATTAGCCGATACTTTGACCATTGGATAGACCTGGCAGGAATTTGACAAATCGTACAATAAATTGAGAGATCTGATTGTCCGTGAACAGTTTCTAAGAAAGTGCCATCAGGAATTAAGAATGTTTTTGAAAGAAAGAACTCCTAAGTCGCTGTCAGAAATGGTAGGTCTTACTGAGAGGTATCTATCTGCTCATGGAGGTCCATTCTACAAACCACTCTACAAAATACCTAAGAAGACTTTTCCTCAGTCACAACCGATTCAACAGAATGCGAAAGAGTCATCATCATCATCGTCAACTTCTACCATAAGTAATGCCACCAAACAACGCACCTACAGAGAGGGGCGATGTTTTCTTTGTGACAGGATTGGGCACGTTGCTCGTGACTGCAAACAGTTTACCCGTCCATCTTCGATCCAGCGAGGACCAGGAAACTCACAGCGACAAACTAAGGATACAGAAGAAAGAGCAGCATGTTGTGTTGAGAAAGTGGACCAAATGATAACCCTGCCATCTGGTGAAACAGTACCTCTGGTTGTTAGACTTGGCTCTATTGGTTCTGGACTATTTACCGAGCAGGGCTATGTGGAGGACCAGCCTGTGACTGTGCTACGCGACACTGGATGTTCCGGAGTGGTGGTGAAGTCAAAGTACGTCCGGCCAGAACAGATGACTGGAGGTGTCAAGAGATGTGTTCTGATTGATAGTACTGCTCGAATATGTCCAGTAGCTCATATTATATGTGTCAACACTCCATACTACAGAGGGGAAGTGGACGCCATCTGCATGCAGGACGCCATTTGTGACCTGATCGTTGGTAACATCCCTGGGGTTATGGCTCCAGAACCAGCAAGAGAAGCCTGCAAGCAAACAGGACACACTGACGGAGGGACAAGAGGACAAGGACGTGAGGACCATGGAAGCGGCCAACACTGATCCTCCTGTATCTCCTATTGAGGAGGGTCACATGGAGGTTGTAGGAGCAGTGGAGAGCCGAGGACAACAACGACAGAAGGAAAGGCCAACGCGACCCTTGAAGGTGCAGGGTGGTGAAGCAGTAAAAGAACTTCCGCTCATTATAGAAGAGGAGGAGTCAGATGAGTCGTTGAAAGTATTTATCCAGAAGTTCCAAGGAGATGGTAAGGCCTTTAAGGTTGATAGGGGTGAACAGAAACTGTGGTATAGAGAAACTGAACGAAAACAGGAAGTTGTAGTTAGACAGTTACTTTTATCTAAAGATCGAAGAGAGAAAGTCTTAGTTCTTGCCCATGAGTCCTTACTGGGAGGTCACTTAGGAGTACAGAAAACATTAGATAGGATTTTAGGAAACTTTTACTGGCCAGGAGTTCATGGTGACGTAAAGAGGTGGTGCCAGAGCTGTGATATTTGTCAACGTACTATCCCTAAGGGGAGAGTTAGGAAGGTACGTACCACTAGGTAAAACACCATTAACTCCTTCAGACATATTATGTTCCAGTAAGTCCAAGGAGGCGGGCGCCCGGTATCATTCCCACTGCACCACACAACTGTCAAAACCACACTGCTGGCCGTTAGAATTAGTGATGTAATTTAGCCGTGTGTGGGGGGACTGGATTATACCCATCGACGAATACCTCTTTGGTAATTATATTATAAATATTTGTTGGGATATTTCATGTACCAGTGATGTAATTTAACCTTTATCTAAATTCCCGATAAAAATTGGTCCTTCGAGCCCTAAAGCTTCCGTACCGTAGTACCGTTTTGTTTGCTTCCTAGACGCTTGTGGGCTTACAAATGGCTGCCGCCTCGCGCGTTGTTGGCCGCCTGCCATTTCCCTAGTTTCGGCCCAGCTTCTTCCCTCGTGTTTTTTACCATTTAGGCACCGTCCCTATCTTTTTTGGGACTCGTTTCCAGGTTTTTTTGGGCGTGTGAACCTTGGCGTTTTTTGGTGGGTTAGCTGGGCTGGAGATTGGGGTAGGGGTTGTTTCGTCGGTCACCATTTTGCGCTCATAGGCTTGGCTAGGCTGGGCAGTCTAGGCCTGCAGGTGTCTGTGGTGGCTATTCATTTCGCTTTGGTGGTGTGCCTGTGGTGTTAGTTGTGTTGTGTCATTGTGGGACTCCTTATTAATTTTGCTAGTGGGGAGGGTTCTCATGTGACCTTTTATATTTAAATTTCATAATAGCCTAGGCCTAGTTGCTTAAAGTGGCGGTCATGAGTGTCGGTCTTTGTTAATTCCTAAGCGATTGACAGTTAATAGTCAGACCTCATGATTGTAGCTTAACCAACTAGGCTTACCTATAAAGGGCTTACAATAATTAGTGCTTCACCTTACCCTTTCTTTTAATGGATTTAGTATTTAATTCTTTTGTCTAGTTAGATAATTTCCTTTCGATAGTTTATATTAAGGGGGATGTAAGTATTATGTAATTCTTTTTGAGTAAATTTCTTGAAGTAATGGGGGTTTGCCGCTGTTGATTCCTAAGCGATTAACGGTTTGTAGTCTGACCTCATTGTAGTTTAAGTTGCTTAAAATTAGACCTTAACGATGACAGATTTGAAGAAACTTAAGATTCTTAAGGGAGGGATGAAGGGAAGTTTAAATAGATGTTTAAGAGATCTTGATGAATTTTTAATAAGTGCCACGGCTGATCAGATAAAAGGTAAATTCGCTACTGTTACTAAATCGCTAGCTACTTATGATAGTTATGCTCAGCAGGTATATGGTTTATTGACAGTTACTGACGATGTGGAAGAAGAAATGTCCGCAGATCTTGAGTACTTTGAGGACGTTAATACAGCCTTAGCCAGACGATCTTCCACTCAAGAATCAACCTCTGTTAAGGATACCGGTACACCAAAGGCGACTGGTTTTAACCTGCCGAAGCTTACTTTGCCTACCTTTTCCGGGGATTCGGCTACCTGGACTGGATTTTGGGATATTTTTGAGTGTTCCGTCCATCATAATAAAACGCTCACATCCATCCAAAGGTTCACATATCTCCGTGGTCAATTGAAAGGGGAGGCATTGAAGTTAGTCGATGGGTACAAGCTAGAAGCTACCAGCTACGAGTCTGCAGTGGAGTTGCTGAAGAGAACTTACGGGAGAGTGGAAGTCATCAAGACCGCTTTAATTACCAAATTCTTCACACTAGATCCTCCATCCTATGATGTGGCGGACCTAAAGGAGTACTATGCCTCCTTTGAGAGCCTCCTCCGATGTATGGAGACAATGGCCGTCACCAAGGAGGAGATATTTAGTGTGAATATCTTGAATAAGATACCCTCTCCCCTAAGGGAAATCTTACGACGACAACTAAGCGACTCTCCACTAAACTTGGAAGCGTTGGTGCAGGTGTACCAGACTGAAGTCTTCAATATGGAGAGTACTGGACACTACCGACAAGTGGAGGTGTCGCCATCTACTGCAGCTTTCCCGGTACAGACTTCTCCTAAACAGAAAAGGCCAATATCATTAGGTTGTAAGTTGTGCAGTGTCCACGGTCATCTGTGGTATCAGTGTCCTAAGTATCCTAAGGCTACACAGAAGATTGGCAAGGCTAAATCGCTTAAGTTATGTACCAGCTGTCTGGCAAGAGACCACTTCAACAGTACCTGCACCAATTCCTACATCAAACCTAGTAAGTATTGCAAGGGGAAACATTGGTTTTCCCTTTGCACCCAGTCTGATCGGCACGACGGCAAAGAAAAGGGGAGAACCCCCAAAGAGTCACATGAGAAAGGTAAGAGCGAGGGTGATAAAGTATCTGCCATGTCCATTGCTTCTCGAGAATGTCAATTGCTTCCTACTATGATGCTGCCAGTAGTGGGGAGTAATAATAATACTATAATGACGCGCACCTTACTTGACCAGTGCTCACAGAGGTCATTCGTTCTGCGGTCATCATTACCCCAGCTCAAGTGTACCAGCAAGGGTCAAGAGAATTTGCGTCTCCATGGTTTCACTGGTGAAATAGATTCCAGTGACTATGATATTGTGGAGATTTCATATGTTTATAGAAAAAAGGTATGTCCCATCAAGGCTGTTGTGGTCGACTCACTACCCAGTTTCTATATGGCATCAGAGATTCAACCACATTTGAAATATCTCAGAAGCAAGGGGTATAAACTGGCTGATGATCAACTCTCTGCTAACATTGGTATTATGCTACTGGTCGGAGCTGATTATTACTACGACCTGGTTCACCCTGGATATCGGCGGGTAGATAAGCTTATAATGCTCCCCACGATCCAAGGGTATGCCATTTCTGGATCCTATGCCACTTCCTCTCAAGACACACAGGTGGAGGTGGTTACGGTCCTCAAGGTAGCAGTAAGCCCCATAGATAAATATATTAGGCCAAATGTGCCTGATAATACATGTACTGATATAGATAAGCTATGGGACTTGGACAATATTGGAATTGACCCACATGAACTTGATCGTGAGTCCAAGCTAGCGTTAAGCTCGTATGAAGAGACTGTAACGTATGACTCTGGCAGAGGTCAGTATGTGGTAAGGCTCCCTTGGAATGATAACAAGAGTAAATTACCTACTAATTTCCATCTAGCACTTGGTAGGTTACGTAGCCTTCAGAAGCAGTTTGTCAAGGATCCAAGTTATTGCGAGACTTATGCGGCAGTTTTGGCCGAGCAGGTACAACGTGGATTTGTGGAGAGAGTAGATCTCAGTGAGTATGGGGATAACATCCATTACCTTGCTCACCATGGGATTAAAAAGGAGAGTTCCACCACTCCTGTTCGTATTGTGTATGACTGCTCTGCTAAATCCAGTGATCGCTCCTATAGCCTGAATGATTGTCTGTACACGGGTCCGTCCCTGGTCTCTGATCTAGCGCAAATTATGTTGCGCTTCAGATGTCATAAGTTTGCATGGGTCGCCGATATTGAGAAGGCCTTCCTGATGCTTCAACTCCATCGTGAAGACAGGGACTCGACAAGATTTTTATGGCCACGGGACCCAATGGATCTAGATTCAGAGTATCTGGTCTACAGGTTCAGAGTCGTCTTATTCGGGGCGACCTGTTCCCAGTTCCTTCTCAACGCTACTATCTTGCGTCATCTTGAGGAGGCTGGACTAGATCTTGACTTCAAGAATGAGATCAAGCAGGGGATCTATGTGGACAATCTTCAAGGCACCGGAGACAATGAAGATTTATTGCTCAAGAGATGCTGGGAGATCCGCGATATATTTGCCAAGGCTCATTTATACTTAAGAGAATGGGCCACTAATAGTGATCTTTTGAAAGGTCAATTTGCTTCTGACGGTGTAGCTACTGAGAATAGTGAGGTGAAGTTTTTAGGCCACAAATGGGACACTACCACAGATTGTTTATCCTTCTGTCACACCCCATGCGGCGGTGAGCTTATGACCAAGCGAAACTGCTTAAGCTTGTCAGCGAGGTTGTTTGATCCCCTAGGTTTTTTGCTGCCTGTAACAATCCGTGCTCGTATATTTTTACAGCAACTGTGGCGGCTAAAACTAGATTGGGATACGCCCCTCCCGATTGGGTTACAAGATACTTGGCGGTTGATTCGGTCGGACCTTTCCACATGTTGCAAGGTCCAACTTAATCGTCAGGTTATTAGTGGTCAACAGGTGGATCTACATGCCTTTTCTGATGCTAGTAATAGTGCGTACGGTACTGCCATATACATATGCAATGGTAGTGAAGCGACACTGGCTATAGCGAAGGCCAAAGTAGCCCCTATAAAGAAGATTACAGTTCCTAAATTAGAACTTACTGCATTGCTTCTGTCTGCTCGTCTAATAAAGTTTACACTGGATGCTTATGCAGACGTACTACAGATTAATAACGTCTATGTCTGGAGCGACAGTCAAATAGCGCTTTCATGGGTACACAGCCAGAAAGTGTTACCTGTTTATGTTTCTAATCGCACTGATGAGATACATAACTTAGTTCCTACAGCTAAATTTCGCTATGTGAGCACCAGGGATAACCCCAGTGACATAATTTCCAGGGGGGATCTCGGCGCAGCAGTTTATGTCGTCCTCTATTTGGTGGCATGGACCTCCATGGCTTATATCTCCCAACTGAATGGCCTCAGGATTTCAGGGAATACATATCTGATCCTTCAAGTCGGCCCCAAGATGATGTGTTAAGTAGTTCGAATGTGAGTACTACACATCAGGATAACAAGTTGGTAGAGTGGGAACGTTACGGCAGCTATGATCAAGTAATACGGGTATTTGCATGGATATACCGTTTCATTAACAACATGAGAAGTCGGGCTCACGGGTCTTTCCTTAGTGAAGATTCGAAGCATATCAGACTCCATGAATTGAGATCAGCAGAAGCAAAACTAATATGTTTAGTACAAAAGGAATCTTATCCTACTGAACATCAAATCCTGAGCAAGGAGTCAAAGGCCAAACCCTCAAACTTAATGAGGCAGCTAGGATTATATATGGAAGGAGGCATAATTAAGTGCAGAGGCAGGATACAAAAGGCGGACATTATTGATTCTGCGAAATATCCTGTCCTCCTTAGCTCCTCTCATTTGATTACCAAACTGTTGATTCGCCAATGCCATCGGACCTGCCTACATTTTGGCGTAAATTATGTTCTGGCGTATATGCGACAACGTTGGTGGATCCCTAAGATGCGACAAGCAATTAAAGGGATCCACAATAGCTGTACTATCTGTAAAAGATTACAGGGTAAGCCTTACTCCCCAGTTGATCTACCTCCCTTGCCTGAGTTCAGGGTACAAAGGACTGAACCATTTCAGGTAACCGGGGTAGACTACACCGGAGCGATTCATGTTAGAGAATCGCCCGGTAATATCATAAAGGTATATGCCGTCCTATTCACATGTGCGGTAACCAGAGCGATTCATATTGAATTGATTGACGACCTATCCAGTGAGGGGTTTTTGCATACTCTAAGACGCTTTGCAGGCCGCAATGGTTTCCCTCAAATTATTATGAGCGATAATGCGACTTGTTTTGTCGGGGCCTCTAAATATCTCCAGAGTTTAATGGATGACCCGCAGGTTGTGGCTACCCTCACTGGAAAGGGTTGTCAGTGGAGATTTATACCAGCACGTGCACCATGGTTCGGGGCGATTTGGGAGAGAACAATCGGTATCGTCAAATCTGCCTTGAAGAAGGTATTAGGAAGGGCACTGGTGACCAGACGGGAGTTGCAAACCATCTTAATAGAAATTGAGATGTCCGTCAACGACAGGCCCTTGACCTATACCTCGGCAGATGTTGATGACCTCTTACCCATTTCGCCTTCTATGCTAACACGTGGACGAACCCTTAATACCTTTCCTAGATCGTCCGTAAATGACGAAGATCTGCAAGACCCTACGTTCGGCAATGCTGACGCCACACGTCGTCGCTTCCAGTATGTAAACAAGGTGTCCGACGATCTATGGAAACGGTGGACCCAAGAATATTTGCTGTCTCTTCGCGAGCGTCACTCTCATAAGATCAAAGGGACGAATCAACGATGGCCTCGTATCGGGGATATCGTCCTGATTCATGATGAGCGTCCTAGGTTATTTTGGAAGCTTGGGAGGATTATCGATTTGTTCCAGGGCATTGATGGTCTTATAAGGGTTGCTAGAATACGAACTTCGACTGGGGTTACTACTCGCCCAGTCGTAAGGTTATATCCCTTGGAGCAGGATGTAGAGCTGCCGGATGATCCTGGCGTCTCTACTGATACCCCTCCGCGGGAGAGTGCTGGTGACAGTGCTCCTCAAGGTGGGGCAGCTGATGATGAGAAGGATGATCCTCCTCAGGCTTCAGGTGGCGCTCGTCCCAAAAGGAGGACGGCTATGAGTTCCGTGGATCTTTGGAGATCAAAGATCAAACAAGGTGATCTTTGACTTCGATGTACTTTATTTGTTCTCTGTATATAGCTCCTGTATATCATTTTTGGTGGCGGGCAATATGTCGGGAATAGGGTAATGATCCCGACAGGTTTTGGTCCAATAGGACATTTGAATTTGGCGGTATCGTATCGCTTGTACGATTTCGGCTGGTTCTTTGTGTATTGTAGTTTATTCTTAAGTTAGGTTAAATATTAACTGTAATGTATAAATATCTACATCAGCTCTAGATGTATTATGAAACCAAGTTATGGGTTATAATTATTATGAGCCGGCAGCCATATGTAATTTCGCGAAGCGATCGGACGCCGGCCCTTTAGTCTCTCAATCAACACCATACAGTCAACATCTCCTCCCCCGGCTCTGACTCAACCCACAGTTCACCATGTGCTACAACTACTAATCATTTATAACAACAGTCCTACATCACCAGTCCTCTAAGCTAAGTTCATTGTATCGATATTGTACATGTCATGCAATTGAACTAGCCGTGTGTGGGGGACTGGATTATACCCATCGACGAATACCTCTTTGGTAATTATATTATAAATATTTGTTGGGATATTTCATGTACCAGTGATGTAATTTAACCTTTATCTAAATTCCCGATACCCGCCCTAATTTAGGTGGAAAGCGAAACTTGGTGGTCAGGCGGTGTACTACAAGGGCCCACCCACACATCCCCACTGCGTGACTGTGACTAAGTGACCCTCAAGCAGCCATAATGGAAGGTCAAGATTTGCCTGTGTTCGATTCGGTGGCCGCCAATCCCTAGTGCGTCGCGCCACCCTACTAACCACGCCCGGCTCACCACCCAGAAACTAGATATCATGCTGAACTCTTCAGAACTTTCTAATAAGCTGTTGGATGAAACCGTCGAAGGTCTGGGTGAGAGTTTTGGTAGTGTGGATGACTCGGAAGACGAAAATAACCCCATCATAGGCTTTCACCCCCAGCATAATTTGTGTGGGGTGGATGTTGTGGTTGATATTGGACAGACCCTTGAGCAAATTGGAGACGTTCTTGACGAAGAACATACTGGTGTGGGTGTTGGTAAGTACAATTTATATTTTATAATTGCTTGAAAATGTGATTGCAAGCATTTTATCACCTTACGAGCGGCTGGTGGAGTATATTTCACTGTGCCGCCCAGCGGGTTTTCTTTTTTACCCTAAATGGGGTTGTTCCGTGCTCTTTTTCATGCATAAACAAGACCCAGAGCGTAATACAAGTATGTATCCTGAAAGTGCGTAAATTGAGCTTTCCAATGACACCCGAACCATCCTTTTACGATCACTGGTTGTCTTTCAACGATCGTAAAACACGAGTGCAAAAACTCTAAAATACGGTAATTTCCTTATAGAATTCCCTGTGTGGCGAGCGGTCTTGAGGTAATTTATGCTCCTAATCACCGCTCCGCTCTCTCTCAGAGCACATTACGTCCTCAAAATTGCACTCTACAAGAAATTTCCTTTGCATTTTATAGCGTATTATTTGCAGGCGTTCGGTAAATTTCTTACGGTAATACAAACAACGATAGATTGAATATTTGTGCTTGGCATTATATGATTGTGGAGAACAGATGTAGACCTACCGTATATATTATGTTTTCATATATATGATACATGTGTAACATTTTTATATTATCACGACTCTCTCTCTCTCTCTCTCTCTGTCTCACTCTCTTTGTTTGTACTCCTTTGTACTCTCTTTGTCTGATGTAGGCCAGGGCACGCCCCTAACTAATCTCTTCCCTCCCAGGGGAAATAACACCTAGCAGATGTTTTTGACCTCCCCTCTCTCTCTGTCTGTCTCTTCCTCTCTGGGTCTACCTATACTGCATGTGACATTGAATTGCTTGAGAGTTTGATTGCAAGCATTTTATAGCGTATTATTTGCAGGCGTTCGGTAAATTTCTCACGATAACCAGGGTGTATGGTACATTTCTCACGATAATACAAGCAACAACGAAGCTTGGCGAAGATTGTGGTCTACAATATACCTTTTTATAATTGCATGTGACCTTGTAATTGCTTGAAAGTTTGATTGCAAGCATTTTATAGCGTATTATTTTCAGGCGTTCAATAAATTTGATAAATATATCAAAATAAGTCCTATGGGACTATGAAATAGCTATTATTGGACAAGGACAATATTTTGTTCATCCCTCCACTGGAACATCAACAACAATGTCAACAACGTATCGCCGTCGGTAATCGTAAGATTCAGAGTCGTAAAGATTCCAGGACGAGCTCAATAGAAAATGAATGAATGAAATGAATGAGTGTGCAGTACTGCCAATACGTATAGCGACTTCCGCTAGATCTAGAGACCTTTACTTCGATCTAGCAGCAATGACTTACACTAGCGGTTTTGTTTTGAAATTTCAGAACAATTTCGAAGTGATATTATATGGATTTTGCCAATTCATATTTCTAGTGGTATTTATCATGTCTTACATCTAACAATATATGCTAGCGGATTTAATTTCAATTGGTAACCCTCCCGCTCGAGTCGGCTCCAAGAAAATCGATAATGGTGGCACTTTAGTAAACAGGTGATAAACAAAACCGCATGCGGATCGGTTTGGTGTATCGGTATTATGGTAAGTTGGCTACCTACTATTGTTTATACGATATAGTAAGTAATGATAAGTAAATTATTATATATTATATATAAAACAAAAACAAAATTCCTGCAAAGCAAGCGAAACAGAGAGAGAGAGAGAGAGAGAGAATGCAGAAACTGAACTGAAGAAAGAGTGAAAAAGATATAATAATAATAATAATCTTCTGGTTACTTATATAGCGCCCGTATCTCCTCCTTCGAGGATTCACAAGCGCTTGGCTTTCTTTAGTCTACCAGAGACCATCACCCATCCCCCTTGCTCATGTGGAGATGGTAACCGCCGGCTATATCCCAGAAAAACTTTTCAATCTGAGCGGGGATTGAACGCGAGACCTCAAGATGGGAATCAGGCACGCTGTCAAACTGAGCCAGCCGGACTGCTTGCAATCAAACTTTCAAGCAATTACAAGGTCACATGCAATTATAAAAAGGTATATTGTAGACCACAATCTTCGCCAAGCTTCGTTGTTGCTTGTATTATCGTGAGAAATGTACCATACACCCTGGTTATCGTGAGAAATTTACCGAACGCCTGCAAATAATACGCTATAAAATGCTTGCAATCAAACTCTCAAGCAATTCAATGTCACATGCAGTATAGGTAGACCCAGAGAGGAAGAGACAGACAGAGAGAGAGGGGAGGTCAAAAACATCTGCTAGGTGTTATTTCCCCTGGGAGGGAAGAGATTAGTTAGGGGCGTGCGCTGGCCTACATCAGACAAAGAGAGTACAAAGGAGTACAAACAAAGAGAGTGAGACAGAGAGAGAGAGAGAGAGAGAGAGAGTCGTGATAATATAAAAATGTTACACATGTATCATATATATGAAAACATAATATATACGGTAGGTCTACATCTGTTCTCCACAATCATATAATGCCAAGCACAAATATTCAATCTATCGTTGTTTGTATTACCGTAAGAAATTTACCGAACGCCTGCAAATAATACGCTATAAAATGCAAAGGAAATTTCTTGTAGAGTGCAATTTTGAGGACGTAATGTGCTCTGAGAGAGAGCGGAGCGGTGATTAGGAGCATAAATTACCTCAAGACCGCTCGCCACACAGGGAATTCTATAAGGAAATTACCGTATTTTAGAGTTTTTGCACTCGTGTTTTACGATCGTTGAAAGACAACCAGTGATCGTAAAAGGATGGTTCGGGTGTCATTGGAAAGCTCAATTTACGCACTTTCAGGATACATACTTGTATTACGCTCTGGGTCTTGTTTATGCATGAAAAAGAGCACGGAACAACCCCATTTAGGGTAAAAAAGAAAACCCGCTGGGCGGCACAGTGAAATATACTCCACCAGCCGCTCGTAAGGTGATAAAATGCTTGCAATCACATTTTCAAGCAATTATAAAATATAAATTGTACTTACCAACACCCACACCAGTATGTTCTTCGTCAGGAACGTCTCCAATTTGCTCAAGGGTCTGTCCAATATCAACCACAACATCCACCCCACGCAAATTATGCTGGGGGTGAAAGCCTATGATCGGGTTATTTTCGTCTTCCGAGTCATCCACACTACCAAAACTCTCACCCAGACCTTCGACGGTTTCATCCAACAGCTTATTAGAAAGTTCTGAAGAGTTCAGCATGATATCTAGTTTCTGGGTGGTGAGCCGGGCGTGGTTAGTAGGGTGGCACGACGCACTAGGGATTGGCGGCCACCGAATCGAACACGGGCAAATCTTGACCTTCCATTATGGCTGCTTGAGGGTCACTTAGTCACAGTCACGCAGTGGGGATGTGTGGGTGGGCCCTTGTAGTACACCGCCTGACCACCAAGTTTCGCTTTCCACCTAAATTAGGGCGGGTATCGGGAATTTAGATAAAGGTTAAATTACATCACTGGTACATGAAATATCCCAACAAATATTTATAATATAATTACCAAAGAGGTATTCGTCGATGGGTATAATCCAGTCCCCCACACACGGCTAGTTCAATTGCATAAATGTAGATAAAGTTTGCTAGAGCTTAAGATCTTAATAAACAGTTACCGATAATTAGGATATGCAGATTACTGGAGGGGTTTTCCTATTTATGCATTGCGTAACTTTGTGCACATATATTAAGTGATTATATCGTACACGTTTTAAGATTCTCCGTGTTAATTATCTCTCTCTCTCTCTCAAATTAATTACTTTAGAAACATCAGAAATCATGCCAAAACTGTATTAAACCTAACTAAATCAAACTTTCTCCACAAGCAGGCAAATAAACTTCTAAATAATCCAAATGATAACAAAATATTTTGGTCTACTCTTAACTCATTTAAATCCAAGTTCACTACTGCTTCATCCATTCCACCATTAAAAATCTCCGACTGGCAATCTTGTAAGTGACCCACGAGGTAAAGCTAACCTTCTTGCGGATATTTTCTCCACCAACTCAACCTTAGATGAAATAAATCAAGATGTCCCTGTACTTAATTTTAATTCGCCTGAAATTCCCTCACTTAAGATCCACACCAGACATGTCAAAACCATTTTGCAGAATCTCTCGGTAGATAAAGCTCCTGGTCCAGATGAAATTCCTCCAATAGTACTTAACCTAACAAGTGCGCATGGGGGTAATTGGAAACGTCCCCCTGTGCTGACGTATTTGAGGTGTTTCCGTCACTAAAATATTCATTGTACCATTAATAGCATTAATACTTATCCATATGCACCTATTATGGGTTGATTATAAAGGTATTAACCTGAAACAACAATAAAACGAGTGAAAACAGCGTTTGGATGGTCAAAATCGGAGATATAACCCGCGAGTTGTATAATGTATGGGTGAGGCAACCTGCTTTCCCGCCAATTTCCCCCAAGGCCACTGAGACACAGTCGATCGATACTCTCTCTCTCTCTCTTGCACTCGCTTGCCCAGTGATGACAACACCCTGCTTGCAACTCGCTAATGTTAGCACGAAAATATACCTCAGAATAAGGGAATAACAGGGAAAATAGGTGATAACTGAAGGAGAGGAGGAAAGTGGGGAAGGAGGGGAGGTAGAGGACTGAGATTTTGCATGGCCCAGGGGCCAAAAAAAAATAAAAAAATAAAAAAATAATTTTTTTTTTTTTTTTTTTTTTCGATGTCAAAAGTTGATTTTTGTTTTCACTTACTCTCAAGAGTCTCCCCGCAGTCCGCCGGGGGAACTCTTAAGAGTCTCCCCGCAGTTCCCGGGTTAAGAATTGCTCCTTGGTGCTCGCTCCTGTATTGGCAAAAAATTTCCGTCTGTGTACTCATACCTCATGCTTCCCAGTACCCTGGAAAGAAGCAAACATCCATCCAGTTCCTAAAAAAGGTGCCTCTTCAGATCCATCAAACTACAGACCAATAGCTATAACTTCCACTCTTGGTAAAGTCTTTGAAATTATATTAAATAATCACATAATTAAGCATCTTGAGAATAATAAATTAATCAGTGATAGGCAATATGGTTTTAGACGATGTCGATCAACTGCAGACATGCTTTGCCTTCTTACGCATCAAATCAACCAAGCTACAGACCAACATGGTGAAACACATACAATAGCACTGGATATATCAAAGGCATTTGATAGAGTCTGGCATCAATCCTTATTGTCGAAGATGTCACACTACGGCCTTGCATCATTAGTTCCACTAATTTCTTCTTATTTTCATAACAGAAAAATATGTGTAATGGTAGATGGCCTTTATTCTCAATTTCACTCAATAAATGCTGGTGTTCCCCAGGGATCAGTTTTGGCCCCAATTCTGTTCCTCATTCATATCAATGATCTCATATCTACCACTCATAATCCAATACATTCCTACGCAGATGACTCAACACTCCACAGTTCCTTCACATTTACCAATTCTGTCACCCAACCCGATCTTATAAATTCAAAAATAAACACTGCAATTTCTCTGAACCAGGACCTTTCTAGAATTAATGGATGGGGACAAAAGAATCTAGTTTCCTTTAATGCACAGAAAACCAAGTACATTAAATTTTCTAACCGACAGAATCTCACTGACTCCCATATATTTTTTAACCCGGGAACTGCGGGAAGACTCTTTAGAGTTCGGCCGGCGGACTGCGGGAAGACTCTCTGGAGTAAGTAAAACTAAAAATCAACTTTTTACATCGAAATTTTTTTTTTTTTTTTTTTTTTTTTTTTTTTTTTTTTTTTTTGGCCCCTGGGCCATGCAAAATCTCAGTCCTCTACCTCCCCTCCTTCCCCACTTTCCTCCTATTCCTCAGTTATCACCTATTTTCCCTATTATTCCCTTATTCTGAGGTATATTTTCGTGCTAACATTAGCGAGTTGCAAGCAGGGTGTTGTCATCACTGAAGGCCATCGAGTGCAAGAGAGAGAGAGAGAGTATCGATCGACTGTGTCTCAGTGGCCTTGGGGGAAATTGGCGGGAAAGGAGTTTGCCTCACCCATAGATTATACAACTCGCGGGCTATATCTCCGATTTTGACCATCCAAACGCTGTTTTCACTCGTTTTATTGTTGTTTCAGGTTAATACCTTTATAATCAACCCATAATAGGCGCATATGGATAATTATTAATGCTATTAATGGTACAATGAATATTTTAGTGACGAAAAACCTCAAATACGTCAGCACAGGGGGAGGTTTTCATTTACCCCCGTGCGCACTTCAGAGGTTAATGATGTAAATATTCCCACTTCCCCTAGTATTGACATTCTCGGTGTAACATTAACCCGGCAAGCGCGATAGGCCTCACGGAAGGCTTCCTATAGGGAACGCGATAGGCCTCACGGAAGCAAGACCATAAAAAAAGCTTTCCAAAAAAAAAAAGGGCCTATCAAAACAAAGGAATTTGTCTCGAGGTGAGATAATTCCCCTCCAGTACTCATCCATGTAAATCTCACCCACCCCCCTCCCCTCCTTCCCCACCTTATTCCCCCCTCCCTCCCCTCCTCAATTATCACCTATTTTCCCTCTTATTATCATCATTTATCGGTTATCTTTCTCTCCCGCGATAATGTAGCACAAGTGGGTTGCAGAAAAGATCGTTATGTAACACCCAGACACCGGCCCACACCGCCCCGCTCGTCTCAGTTACCTCACAGACAGCGAGAGAGGAGGGTTGCCTGTAGCTCTCTCTCGCCTGACATTACGACCGGGTGGCCAATATCTTCGTTTTTCACCACCCAAATGCTTTTCCCACTTATTTTAGCACTCTTGAAGGTTCATATATACATCATATATGTAAAATAAAAGCATACCGAAAACAAATAATGCTCTATATTGTAAATATAACGAATTCTGTCAGAATCCAAGGCTAGAAATGCACAAATAACTACCCTAGCCCCTAGGTCTATTTAGCGCTTACCGGGTTAACTACTAACTTGAGCTGGACACATTATGTTAGAAGCATTGCTAAGAATGCCTCTAAAAAACTGGGACTCCTGTACAGAGTTCGAGAATTCTTCACTGACGAGCAGTTGGCCGTGATATATAAAAGACATGTGCGTTCTCAGATGGATTACTGTTCACCTCTGTGGGGTGGAAGTGGAGTGGTTGCATTGAGGCAGTTGGACAAAATTGAAAATAAAGCTATTAGATTAATCAATAACCCTGCAATCACACAGGACCTTCCTACATTATCCATACGAAGAAACGTTGCATCCCTTGCATTATTCTACAGATATTTTCACAGCAATTGTTCCGAGGAACTTGCTTCAATTGTGCCGCCTCTCCACATCTTTCCCCGTAGAACTAGGGCAGCTGAGAGCGCCCATGAATTTACACTTTCTCCTCCACAATGCAGAACTTCTGCTTATCAGAATTCATTTATCCCCAGAGCTACTACTCTTTGGAATTCACTTCCCTCGAATTGCTTTCCACAAACTTACAATCTACAAATGTTTAAATGCAGTTGTTACAAACATTTTATGAATGGAGGATGCCTTTAGGCACATGGACCTTTTTGTTTTATCTGTGTTTTTCCTTCCTCCGTTCATTGTCTCTTAAAAAAAAAAAAAAAAAATGGTATGGAAAACTCCTTGTCTCTGATGGTAGGACGGTCAACAGACAAATATCAACAGGTGAGCATCACTCCAACCACTAACATGGCTTAGATCACCGTATTAAGTGTGTTTGTATATCATTACCTCTACCTGCTACATTACCGTTTTTAAACCAAAGCAGCATGCATTATTATTCAATAAGATCTCCTTTGGTAAAATAGGTAGCAAATATTCAACTTGCATACTTATATCATTCACAATATCTATTCATAATTATTAACAATACTAGCACCCCAAACATACAATAGCTTTTGCCCAATTTAGAATACCTTCTTCCAACCCTAGCTCATCCCTGCTTCACCTTTACACCCCCAGGATTCCAGAGAATGGAAGGGGAAAACATATCCTTGATAAACACCATCCAGTGTAGGGATGCAACTAAACATATCCTTGATTACACCATCCAGTGTAGGGATGCAACTAAACATATCCTTGATAAACACCATCCAGTGTAGGGATGCAACTAAACATATCCTTGACAAACACCATCCAGTGTAGGGATGCAACTAAACATATCCTTGATAAACACCATCCAGTGTAGGGATGCAACTAAACATATCCTTGATAAACACCATCCAGTGTAGGGATGCAACTAAACATATCCTTGATAAACACCATCCAGTGTAGGGATGCAACTAAACATATCCTTGATAAACACCATCCAGTGTAGGGATGCAACTAAACATATCCTTGATAAACACCATCCAGTGTAAGGATGCAACTAAACATATCCTTGATAAACACCATTCAGTGTAGGGATGCAACTAAACATATCCTTGATAAACACCATCCAGTGTAGGGATGCAACTAAACATATCCTTGATAAACACCATCCAGTGTAGGGATGCAACTAAATCCTTGATAAACACCATCCAGTGTAGGGATGCAACTAAACATATCCTTGATAAACACCATCCAGTGTAGGAATGCAACTAAACATATCCTTGATAAACACCATCCAGTGTAGGGATGCAACTAAACATATCCTTGATAAACACCATCCAGTGTAGGGATGCAACTAAACATATCCTTGATAAACACCATCCAGTGTAGGGATGCAACTAACCATATCCTTGATAAACACCATCCAGTGTAGGGATGCAACTAGAGCGGTTTTATTTTGGTGATGATAATGTCGATGTTTTATGCTTGTATTATTTGGGTTTCATTTAAAATAAATCTTCTAAGTGTATTTGCATGTTTTGTAGTATTTGTACACATAATATATGACACATAAACACCCAACACATTAAATATTTATTGGCGTCTCGGTTGCAGCCCTACAAAGGATAATTTATTTAGTCGAACTTATCAATTTTAACCCTTATACGGCTAATCAGACGACAATTATTTTATTTTGTTAATATAACTACAACATCTCCATACTCGACTTCCAAAAGATTTCTAGGAATCAAAAGATTCATAAGTTTTTTCGGTAGAAAAATGTCCTGGCCTTCGGCCGGTTCTTCCAAAATTACTGGTTCACTATCGTTCGCCAGGATTTTTTTTTACAAATAAATAGCACGAAAGGTCTTAATATTGACAGCGATGGGGCGAAACATCTTAAAATCGACAATTCATAGCGTACATAATTTTCGGAAGTGCTCGAGACCTGTTCTTTCACGGGTACACTGTAACAAATTTAGGTCATGGGAACGTGGGAGCGTAAGAGAATGGGAGTCTGCGGGGGGCCTGTCGGCCCACACAATGCGGATCCCTCTCACATAATATGAATGTAAAAACACTAGAATACGGAAATCTGCAGACAGCATACCGACCCACACGAGGTATGTCCCTTTCACACCCGACCAATATAATTCATATGATTCCAGTAATTTTGTTAAAGCATGTGGAATGGACTAAGGGAATGGGCAGTATAATTTTTACGTACACTCGGATGTCACAGTCTCTACTAGCACAAATGTGAGGACTTTACCTACCGGTATTTCTAATTATGGAAATATATCTCCGGAAACAGATTTACGCATATCATTTTCTATACATTAACTACAAAACTATATATGTATTTATTGAAGAGCACAGTCCATCCAAAAATCAATCCACATAGTCATAAATGCATAAATAAATACATAGAGGGTTTCACAAATGTTTATAGGCGACTGTGTTCCTTCAGACGTAGGTTGAAAGAGCGGTAATTATATCGCACTCAAGGTATTAGTGAGTTGGGCTTATAATTGGGCCTTGTAATTGGGGTTGGGTGTGACAGGGCCTTGTGGCCTTGTGTGGGCCAACCGGCTTTTTGCAGACTCCCATTTTCTTATGTTCTTATGTTCTTATAACAATATCAGTTAACTAACTGGCTAGCTACTTTTGATATTCATTGCCAGACTATATATATAGATAATCTTTCAATTCGTTTGGACTAATTCACGCAATGCTACCCTAATCAACTTCGCTCCATTCCTCAATATGTGAAGTAAAATCAACTGAGTTACTTCTACCTCTTCGTTTTCTTAAAAAGTAGCAGCCTTTCTATTGTTTTTCACATTCCTTTGTGGATATATATTTATATGAGTGTTATATACTCCAATTTATATGAGTGTTATATACTCCAATTTAACCAACCATTATTCCTTGAATTACTTATGTACAGGGGTTCACATAATTTTTATGTTATTCTTATATTCTAATAACCCTAGTATAAACTTATATTATAAAACATTGTATTTTCTTGTATCAAATACAACTCATGTAGACAGAAGGGTGCCTGACCATATACAATTGACCCCAAGGGTCATGGGATTCACATATGTCAGGACCGTTGTCATCAAACCCTAGTCGCCCAACATCACGTGATAGGGAGCATGTATAACGCGTGATGGAGGAGTGGAAAGTTTATCTATTCTAAGGTGTGTCACAATATCTAAACCACACCCAGGTATATCATCTTCGACAGGTATTGGTTGAGATGGACATACAGACTGGTGGTGAGCGGTTTTACGTCATACTGAGGGCGTAACCCGAGGCTATAAAGACTGGTATTTCAGATTTAGAGAGCAGAAACGAGTACCCCCCCCCCCCCCACTTGTGTAATATCACGGGGTCAACAGGCCAGTCGTGTTGTGAAACCAGACTTCTCCATACTTGGATTATTTTTTTTTTTTTAAAGAGACAATGAACGGAGGAAGGAAAAACACAGACACCACAAAAAGGTCCATGTGCCTAAAGGCATCCTCCATTCATAAAATGTTTGTAACAACTGGATTTAAACTTTTGTAGATTGTAAGTTTGTGGAAAGCAACTCGAGGGAAGTGAATTCCAAAGAGTAGTAGTTCTTGGGATAAATGAATTTTGATAAGCAAAAGTTCTGCATTGTGGAGGAGAAAGTGTAAATTCATGGGCGCTCTCAGTTGCCCTAGTTCTACGGGGAAAGATGTGGAGAGGCGGCACAATTGAAGCAAGTTCCTCGGAACAATTGCTGTGAAAATATCTGTAGAATAATGCAAGGGATGCAACGTTTCTTCGTATGGATAATGTAAGAAGATCCTGTGTGATTGCAGGGTTATTGATTAATCTAATAGCTTTATTTTGAATTTTGTCCAACTGCCTCAATGCAACCACTCCACTTCCACTCCACAGAGATGAACAGTAATCCATCTGAGAACGCACATGACTTTTATATATCACGGCCAACTGCTCGTCAGTGAAGAATTCTCGAACTCTGTACAGGAGTCCCAGTTTTTTAGAGGCATTCTTAGCAATGCTTCTAACATAATGTGTCCAGCTCAAGTTAGTAGTTAATGTTACACCGAGAATGTCAATACTAGGGGAAGTGGGAATATTTACATCATTAAAATATATATGGGAGTCAGTGAGATTCTGTCGGTTAGAAAATTGAATGTACTTGGTTTTCTGTGCATTAAAGGAAACTAGATTCTTTTGTCCCCATTCATTAATTCTTGGAATTAATTAATTTTACTTAATACTTAACCATTCAATATATTAGTGTACTTCTGAATAAGTCTTAAGATATAATTTCATTAAAACTATTGCGAATTATTCTCAAGTTTCAGTTACCTGATACTAATTATTATACATTGAATTATTAATTATTCCCCGTATATGTCGGGGAAGGTGGCAGCATACAGAGAGCTCATTAATCACAGTAGCTCTAATAACTCTACCATTACATGAGAGAGAGAGAGAGAGAGAGAGAGAGAGAGAGAGAGAGAGAGAGAGAGAGAGAGAGAGAGAGAGAGAGAGAGAGAGACACACAAAATTGATAACATAAAACAAGTGGGTACCAATATCATAAGTTATCTTATGTTCAATATCACCTTATAGGAATATAAAGTAAAAAGTAAAGCTTAACAGAATAAACTTTCAACTAAATCACACTTCCATTTAGGCTTATCAATAAAAATGTATAACTACCTAATTACTCTCTTACAGCCTATGTCTATACTGTATATACTGTATATATATATATGTGTGTGTGTGTGTGTGTGTGTGTTCAGTTATCGCCAACATATTACTTTAAGTTTTAGAAACACCTATAGTAAAAGGAGAACTAATACAGAAATTTAATAAACCTCTTCACTATGGTTACCACTTACCGGTATTTATAGTTGCAGTTACTTCTATAGTACTGCATTCGGTTTAGGCATCTATTATTCAGAGTAGGAATATAATCAAGTTCCCAATTTACCTGTTAACAATATATATAATTCAATTTTTTTACTAACAGTAAATTTCTACTGGTTCCAAGGAAAAACAATACGGTGGCGGCATTGTAGGATATATTATATATAACATTAAGTAGTGACTGTAGAGTATGCTAAGTATTCTAATGAAGTTGATGACATCGAAGTTTTCTAGTGCGTCTGTGTGTGTGTGTGTGTGTGTGTGTGTGTGTGTGTGTGTTGGGGGGCGTCATCTGAGGTTGTTGTGCTACAATATAATATAACAATCCTATCCTCATTCTTTCCACAAAAGTCATGCACATCATCTTACCAGAGAAATGTTCGGCAATGCCCGACCTAATGTTGTTGTTCATATGACTGATAGAAATCTGTGGCAACCCTTTACTGGACTATTTTACTCGTTTGCCCTCCCCACACCTCCACCACCACCACAACCATATGGCTGTGTGGAAGGACGGGCAGGGTTCTTTTGGGGCTGGGCTTAGTCGATTTAAATTGCCGCATTTGCAAAAGACTGAAATGTCTGAAGTTATGTTAGCAATACAGAGAACAGGTATTTCGAGTTAGGAAGCGTAACAATTAAATATATTATTCTCATGATACATTTACTATACGCCATCGTATGCATGCTGGTGAACAAGCCTACGTCTTTTCTATCCTAAATGACCTAGAGCAGTTAGTTCAGCAACCCACCCGTATCCCGGATCGCATCGGAGATCGGCCCAACATTCTTGACCTGTTTCTAACTTCTAACCCTTCTTCTTATACTGTCGATCTTTTCTCTCCTTTGGGCTCCTCCGACCATAAACTTATCTCTGTCACCTGTCCTATCTCTCCAGTACAGCCACCCGATCCTCCTAGCCGGCGGCGCTTGTGGCACTTTGGCGCTGCCGACTGGGAGGCTCTTCGGCAGTACTTCTTTGATTTCCCATGGAATGATTTCTGCTTCCATGGCCGAGGACCCTCGGAGAGTGCTGAACGCATTACCGAGATAATCCTATCGGGCATGGAAGCATACATTCCATTCTCTTTCTCTCAGACTAATGCTAAAAAATCTTGGTTTACTCACGCCTGTTCTACTGCTGTCCGCAATAAGGAGGAAGCATTCAAACGGTACAGACGCCTTAAAATTCAAGACTCTCATTCTTCATATGTTTCTGCCCGGAATCAAGCCAAATCTGTTCTTCGACTTGCCAAACACTCTTTCATCAATAATAAATGCACTGAACTATCCAACTCTAGCTCTTCCCAAGCTTTCTGGCATCTAGCCAAAAACCTCTCCAACAATTTCTCTTCCTCGTCTTTCCCTCCCCTTTCCCACTCTGATGGCACAACCATCTTCTTCTCTGACAAAGCTAAACTCTTCGCTCAAACTTTTGCTAGAAACTCCACCTTGGATGATTCCGGTGCTATTCCTCCCTCTCCGCCCTCCTCTCTCTTACTTATGCCTAATATCCTAATCTCTTCTAAAGATGTACTTTCTACCCTCTCTGGGCTTAACACTAATAAGGCGTACGGTCCGGACGGTGTTCCTCCTGTTGTTCTCAAAAACTGTGCTTCCGTGCTGACTCCCTGCCTAGGCAAACTCTTTCGTCTCTGTCTATCCTCTAACGTCTTCCCTTCATGCTGGAAGTTTGCTCACATTCAACCTGTCCCAAAGAAGGGTGACCGCTCTCAACCCTCCAACTATCGTCCAATTGCTCTTATCTCTTGTCTTTCTAAAGTTTTTGAAACTATTCTTGCTTCCAAATTTCTTAAGCATTTCTCTTCTCATAATCTGCTCTCAGATCGCCAGTATGGCTTCCTTAAGGGTCGCTCTACTGGTGATCTTCTTTCATATCTTACTAACTCTTGGTCATCCTCCTTTCGGGACTTCGGTGAGACTTTTTCTATTGCACTAGACATATCGAAAGCCTTCGATAGAGTCTGGCATAAATCTTTAATTTCTAAACTACCCTCCTTCGGTTTCTATCCCTCCATCTGTGCCTTTGTCTCTAATTTCCTTTCCGGCCGTTCCATAGCTGCGGTTGTGGAAGGCCATTGTTCACTTCCTCACCCTATAAACTCCGGTGTTCCTCAGGGCTCTGTCCTATCTCCAATTCTCTTTCTAATTTTTATAAATGATCTCCTTAACTGTACCTTAATTCCCATCCATTCATACGCAGACGACTCAACCTTACACTACTCCATTAGTTTTTCAGAACGCCCCAGCCAGCAATCCCTCAACGACAAACGTAATGAAGCCATAGAACTCTTAAATTCTGATCTAAATACTATTTCCAATTGGGGCAGAGAAAACCTTGTTAACTTTAATGCTTCCAAAACCCAATTTCTCCATCTATCTACCCGTCAGGATCTCCCAGCGGACTATCCCTTATTCTTCAACAATACAAAAATCAACCCTTCATCTTCTCTCAATATTCTTGGTGTCTCTTTTTCTTCTGCTCTCATTTGGAAGGACCATATTACCAGTCTTGCTAAGGCAGCCTCCCAGAAGCTGGGTGTGCTCAACCGCCTTAGGGGGTTCTTTTCCCCTGCACAGCTTCTTGCTCTGTACAGGGGCATAGTGCACCCTTGTATTGAGTATTGTTCACATGTGTGGGGAGGCTCCTCTCACACCGCTCTCCTAGACAAAGTTGAAAGGAAGGCCTTTCGTATCATTAACTCCCGTCCACTCACCAACTCTCTGCAATCTCTCTCTCTCCGCCGCAATGTTGCATCTCTCTCGCTATTCTATCGCTACTATAATAATCAGTGTTCCTCAGGGCTATCCCAGTGCATACCACCTCCTTTACGTAGGGCACGTGGTACCCGTCTTGCAACTCAATCCCACCCCTACTCTGTGCAACTCTCCAACCCAAGAGTGAAACGTTACTCTCAAACTTTCTTCTACTCAACATCTGAGCTCTGGAACTCTCTCCCAGAATCAGTCTTTCCCTCTTCCTATGACTTAAATTGCTTCAAACTCCGTGTGTCCAGGCATTTTGGCTCGAACGTCCCTTGATTTTGGCCCTGTCACTCTTTCAACTATGGGGGAGGCACTCGCTATAGGCAGTTATGCCTTTTGCCTCCCTCAATCACATAGAAAAAAAAAAAAAATGCACTTAACTACTATGCAAACATGTTTCTATAGCAACTAGAGGTGATAGTAGTCTGCACAATGCACATAAACTAAAAAAAACACAAATATGTCTGGCCTTTAACCGTCATTATTCTAATCATGTTTTCTGCATTAATTTGTTCATAATTATTAATATATTGATATATAACGATTTTAGTATGACAAACATTAGGCGACTTTATTCAGATTTGGAAACGTCTATCATAGTAAGAAGGTTAAAACACAATAAGTCAACCCTTTTGAACCCAATGATAATTTTGCAATTCCAGCTACAACCAATACATTTTGACCACCTTTAACCCTTCAATCAGACAACGAAATTTTTGTTTTGTTATTAATGTTACTGCTAAGTGGTCTTGCTAATATTAGAAAGGACCTCTAAGGAAGGATCAAAGGGTTAATTAGAATTTTAGTTAATTATTTAACTTGAATACAATTGTGTGAAGATTGCTAGGATATACACACATACACATACTCTATTTGAAAAGATTAAGAAGGATCTCTCACATTCTGAGGAGAATGCCATTCATTACCAGGGGGCTTTTTGAGTATTGGGTTCCATGAAAATTAGAACTCGGTAATAAATAGCCACCACATAACTCTAAAGTATAATTTTCATAAAAAAGCAAGTTCAGACATTTACACTACAAACTTCATGTTATAATTTATTTTAAATGTTACTGTCCATAATAGTTATATGCCAAACAAATCAATATGAAGGCATCTTAAACACAACCATTCACCTGTGAGTCATTAATACCAGCCGTGCCGTCTCGATTAAAGTGAAACGAAGCCCAAGCCACCTGCCACCGACACTCTCACCTTTTCTTCCATGCCTAAAAATGTGAGTAAGAATAGGTTATGTATTAATACAAACTGTAAGCTTCTTCATTTCATATCCATTTATTTTCTTACATTATTCTGGAACGTCTACTAACTTTCCAGTAATGCAAATAATGGAGAAAATAGAGTTTCCCGATATTTCTCGTCTCACCCAATCACGTCCGTCTTTCACACGATATGGGATTTGAGGGATTCATTCATATAACTACGTTGTTTACTACGGATGCAATGCCAGACACCTCCACACACCACAACATTTTTGCGCAGGACTAAGTTGACCAACTGTACAGTCGGCCTAATAAGTGATGTCTCGGCACTAAGTATACTTCGATTAATATTTGGTATCAGCAATGTCTAAACTATGATTTATTCGTTTCGAGTGAGATATACAAGCATGTTCCTACACTTACGCACCCTATTCAACATCTGACATACATTAATACAGCACAGAGCAAGCCTAAAGTAATGACAGCTGAGACAGGAATTATTAGCACTACACTTACCCACCCTATTCAACATCTGACAGACATTAATATAGCACAGAGCAAGCCAAACGTAATGACAGTTGAGACATAACTTATTAGCGCCACCGCACTACGACTGTATTTAGGCTGGTAATGCTGCTAAATACACGGTTTGTTTGTTTTTCTATATATTTGTGTAGTTATATATGTTTGAGTGTATTCGCTAGACCCCTATCAAGCTTTAAAAAAAAAAAAAACAAACCCGTAGAACCCCTTTCAAGATAAATGTCCCGGCCGAAGGCCGATTCCTTCTAAAATTGCAGATTCGCTACCTATCGTCAAGAAAATATCGACAATTAAATGGCACGAAAGGTCTTAATATTTACAATGAAATGAGGCGACAGATCTGAAAATCATCAAACTAACGGAACGAACGTCTTAAAACTAATATGCTAAACATGAATGAGAAGGGGATCCAGAAACTAATATGCTAATAGTGAATGAGAAGGGGATCCAGAAACTAATATGCTAAACATGAATGAGAAGGGGATCCAGAAACTAATATGCTAATAGTGAATGAGAAGGGGATCCAGAAACTAATATGCTAAACATGAATGAGAAGGGGATCCAGAAACTAATATGCTAATAGTGAATGAGAAGGGGATCCAGAAACTAATATGCTAAACATGAATGAGAAGGGGATCCAGAAACTAATATGGTAAACATGAATGAGAAGGGGATCCAGAAACTAATATGCTAAACATGAATGAGAAGGGGATCCAGAAACTAATATGCTAAACATGAATGAGAAGGGGATCCAGAAACTAATATGCTAAACATGAATGAGAAGGGGATCCAGAAACTAATATGCTAATAGTGAATGAGAAGGGGATCCAGAAACTAATATGCTAAACATGAATGAGAAGGGGATCCAGAAACTAATATGCTAAACATGAATGAGAAGGGGATCCAGAAACTAATATGCTAATAGTGAATGAGAAGGGGATCCAGAAACTAATATGCTAAACATGAATGAGAAGGGGATCCAGAAACTAATATGCTAATAGTGAATGAGAAGGGGATCCAGAAACTAATATGCTAAACATGAATGAGAAGGGGATCCAGAAACTAATATGGTAAACATGAATGAGAAGGGGATCCAGAAACTAATATGCTAAACATGAATGAGAAGGGGGTCCAGAAACTAATATGCTAAACATGAATGAGAAGGGGATCCAGAAACTAATATGGTAAACATGAATGAGAAGGGGATCCAGAAACTAATATGCTAAACATGAATGAGAAGGGGATCCAGAAACTAATATGCTAAACATGAATGAGAAGGGGGTCCAGAAACTAATATGCTAAACATGAATGAGAAGGGGATCCAGAAACTAATATGCTAAACATGAATGAGAAGGGGGTCCAGAAACTAATATGCTAAACATGAATGAGAAGGGGATCCAGAAAAGCGAGCACTACTCCCTTAAGGGGGGATGGGCTGGTTTTCTGGACCATTTTAAGACCTTTCACCCCATTTCTTCGTCAATATTTAGACCTTTCGTGCTATTTAGGTGTCAATTGTTTCCCTGGCGAACGATAGTGAGCCTGTAATGTTGGAAGAACCGGCCTTCGGCAGGTCCATTTTTCTATTATTATTATTATTATTATTATTATTATTAGTAGTAGTAGTATTATGATATGAGATGCCGAAGCCTCCAACCAGGGTGCAGAAACGCCAGCAAGATGAATCCACACAAAACACCCGGAGGCACTGGAGAGAGACTACGGCAACTTAGGAAAAAAACCAAAAAACCAAAATACTGCATACTGTATAAATTTTATACATATACTAAACACAGATAATTTTATACATATACTAAACACAGATAATTTTATACATATACTAAACACAGATAATTTTATACATATACTAAACACAGATAATTTTATACATATACTAAACACAGATAATTTTATACATATACTAAACACAGATAATTTTATACATATACTAAACACAGATAATTTTATACATATACTAAACACAGATAAAATGAATAATGTACAAATGTAATGTACAAATTAATCTAGAAGGGGGATCTAATGGATGTTTTTGTTTATTTTTTAATTTGATGGAGGTCTAGGGAGGAAACTAGAAAAATAATGAATACATGCAAAAATCGCCCAAAAAGTGAATCAATCCCCCCCCCCCCCCTAAACGTCTGATAACCGATGAAGTATTTCTTTCCGGTTTTCAGGCTATTGTCAGACTATTTCTATTCAGATTAGGAAGGGTCTATGGAAGTCAGAGGGCTAATTGAGATCATCTTAACCCCTTATTTACCGGTGATGTCTTTGTAGCATTAATCTGGCTACTATTAGACGATTTTATTAAGTTTAAAAAGAGCCTCCAACAATTGTCCGTGCGAGTTTTGGTCTATAAAGAAGTTGGAGCTGTAGCCATCAATATAAAGAAGTTGGAGCTGTAGCCATCAATATAAAGAAGTTGGAGCTGTAGCCATCAATATAAAGAAGTTGCAGCTGTAGCCATCAATATTTAGCAGAATTATCAGCTAGAATTCGGTCGTAACACATATATAAATACATAAAACAACTTGATTATACTTTTTATCAATTAATAAACGCACATTATTATTGTTTTATCTTTAATATCGATGCCTACAGCTCCAACTTCCTTATAGCCTGAAACTCGCAAGTGGTCAATTAACAGGTTTCGAACTATCTTACTTAACCCTTACTTAACCCGGAGGGTGCCCAACCCCGAAAGGGGTTGAAATAGGGGAGCTATCTCCCCGCCAAAGGCGGCTTTCTAGGGCCTTTCCTAGCTGATGCTGAGAGGATTGGGTTCTAGTCATGTGGTGATGGGCTGGTCTATCAGAGTGAGAGCTGAGCGATCTCTGCCATACCAATAGATTACTCTGATTGTTCCTTTTACTTATATATTTTCTAGATCTCAAGTGACGGCGTCTCTTCCGTGGATTGACCTCCCAATCTACCAAGATTGGAAGCCAAAGCGTCACATTTTTCCTTTGCCCCTCAACTTTCTCTTCATAATTGCTGAGGGACACAGGGCCCTGGGTGGGGCTTTGGTTTCCCGGACGTTTCCGCACTCTCCTCAGCTCCCCGCCATGGAGTGGCTTCGGTCACCCAGGCTTTATTGTGGTCGGCAGGGAGGGTTCTGTGGGGGCGTCCGGTTATGGCCTTGGCCTTGCTCAGGGCCTTGGGGCTGTTCGGCCAGGCAGCTTGGGGAACAACAACAACAACAACAACACTTTTTTACTACCACAGATCCTTCTTAAACTTCACAAAATCGCCTAAATATAGCTAGAATAAAACTACAAATCCGTCCCCTGTACAGATTTTGTTTTTGTTTTTTTGTTTTTTGTTTTTTTTGAGACAATGAACGGAGGAAGGAAAAACACAGATAAAACAAAAAAGGTCCATGTGCCTAAAGGCATCCTCCATTCATAAAATGTTTGTAACAACTGGATTTAAACTGTTGTAGATTGTAAGTTTGTGGAAAGCAACTCGAGGGAAGTGAATTCCAAAGAGTAGTAGTTCTGGGGATAAATGAATTTTGATAAGAAGTTCTGCATTGTGGAGGAGAAAGTGTAAATTCATGGGCGCTCTCACCTGCCCTAGTTCTACGGGGAAAGATGTGGAGAGGCGGCACAATTGAAGCAAGTTCCTCAGAACAATTGCTGTGAAAATATCTGTAGAATAATGCAAGGGATGCAACTTTTCTTCATATGGATAATGTGGGAAGGTTCTGTGTGATTGCAGGGTTATTCTATCTATCTATCTATTGCCTGACGCCGTGATCCCCGAAGGGGTGGCCACGAACGAACCGCCCCCATGCACCTCTGTCCCCAGTCAGTCGACGCCCCTCCCCCCAACCAGCACCGCCTTCGTTCATGTACTTCCTCACTCCATCCTTCCACCTCTCATTCGGTCTACCTCTCCCTCTCTGTCCCTTCACCTCGCTCTCGTACACCCTCTTAGTCATTCTCTCGCTTTCCATACGTTCCATATGGCCGAACCATCTCAAGTTGTTCCTTTTCACACTTTCCAGCACATCTACCTCCACACCACCCCTCGTTCTTACTTCCTCATTCATCTGTCTATCCCTCCATGTAACTCTGCATGCACTCTTTAAGTAATTCATTTCCACTGCTCTCACTCTTGGTCTGAGTCTCTTAACCAACGTCCATGCTTCGCTTCCGTAAGTCAGTGTCGGGATTACCACACTGTCATGCAAGGACTTCTTCACTTCCATACTGACCGCCCTATTTCTTGTTACTGCTTTTAGCGTTCCTACAACCCTCTTCCCCTGTTGTACCCTCTCCCGCACTTCTTCATCCATAGTCCCATCTTTACTCAACACACTGCCCAGATACTTAAAAGAGTTGACGATCTCCATAGCCTGACCGTTCAGCTTCACCTCACACTCTGTGACTTCACCCCTTTTGAAGACCATAACCTTGCTCTTCCCCGCATTTACCTTCAAATTCCGTTTTTCGCACACTGTTCCAAACTCATTTACCAGACCCTGCAACTCCCATTCATTATCACTCATCAGAACTGTAATCTAATAGCTTTGTTTTGAATTTTGTCCAACTGCCTCAATGCAACCACTCCACTTCCACTCCACAGAGGTGAACAGCAATCCATCTGAGAACGCACATGACTTTTATATATTACGGCCAAATGCTCTTCAGTGAAGAATTCTCGAACTCTGTACAGGAGTCCCAGATTTTTAGAGGCATTCTTAGCAATGCTTCTAACATAATGTGTCCAGCTCAGGTTAGTAGTTATGTAAATATTCCCACTTCCCCTAGTATTGATATTCTCGGTGTAACATAAAAAAATATATGGGAGTCAGTGAGATTCTGTCGGTTAGAAAATTTAATGTACTTGGTTTTCTGTGCATTAAAGGAAACTAGATTCTTTTGTCCCCATTCATTGATTCTAGAAAGGTCCTGGTTCAGAGAAATTGCAGTGTTTATTTTTGAATTTATAAGATCGGGTTGGGTGAAAGAATTGGTAAATGTGAAGGAACTGTGGAGTGTTGAGTCATTTGCGTAGGAACGTATTGGATTATGAGTGGTAGATATGAGATCATTGATATGAATGAGGAACAGAGTTGAGGCCAACACTGATCCCTAGGGAACACCAGCATTTATTGAGTAAAATTGAGAATATAGGCCATCTACCATTACACATATTTTTCTGTTATGAAGATAAGAAGAAATTAGTAGAACTAATGATGCAAGGCCGTAGTGTGACATCTTCGACAATAAGGATTGATGCCAGACTCTATCAAATGCCTTTTATATATCCAGTGCTATTGTATGTGTTTCACCATGTTGGTCTGTAGCTTGGTTGATTTGATGTGTAAGAAGGCAAAGAATGTCTGCAGTTGATCGACATCGTCTAAAACCATATTGCCTATCACTGATTAATTGATTATTCTCAAGATGCTTAATTATGTGATTATTTAATATAATTTCAAAGACTTTACCAAGAGTGGAAGTTATAGCTATTGGTCGGTAGTTTGATGGATCTGAAGAGGCACCATTTTTAGGAACTGGATGGATGTTTGCTTCTACCAGGATACTGGGAAGCATGAGGTATGAGTACACAGACGGAATAATTTTGCCAATACAGGAGTGAGCACCAAGGAGCAATTCTTAAGTACTATTGGAGGAATTTCATTTGGACCAGGAGCTTTATCTACTGAGAGATTCTGCAAAATAGTTTTGACATGCATTGTCTGGTGTGGATCTTAAGTGAGGGAATTTCAGGCGAATTAAAATTAAGTACAGGGACATTTTGATTTATTTCATCTAAGGTTGAGTTGGTGGAGAAAATATCCGCAAGAATGTTAGCTTTACTTCGTGGGTCACTTACAAGATTGCCAGTCGGAGATTTTAATGGTGGAATGGATGAAACAGTAGTGAAGTTGGATTTGAATGAGTTAAGAGTAGACCAAAATATTTTATTATCATTTGGATTATTTATAAGTTTATTTGCCTGCTTGTGGAGAAAGTTTGATTTAGTTAGATTTAATAACATTTTGGCATGATTTCTTATGTTTCTAAAGTAATTAAAGGCTTCATGTGTTTTTGATCTTGTGTATGCATTGTAGGCTATTGCTTTTTGTTCAGTTACTCTAGCACAATTATGGTCAAACCATTTAGGTGAATTAGATCTTTTACTGTACTGTTAATGAGGAATAAAAGTTTCCATTCCAATTTTTATAAAATCTTGAATGTGGCTCAAGGTGGAGTGTGCATCATTAGAAAAAAGGAGGTCCAGGGAATATCAATAACGAAGTCTTGAAGACCCTCCCAGTCTGCCCTATCCTAATGCCATTTAGTCACCAAAACAGGTTCAGAGTGGGAAGGTGTGGTAGGTGATAGACAGGTGGCCTGTATCAGACAGTGATCAGAAGATCCAAGCGGGGACCTCACTGTAACATCATAATTTTCTGAATTGGTTGTTAAAAATAAGTCCAGTAGGTGGGAATTATGATTAGGATTATCTGGTACACGGGTGGGTTGGTTGACTAGTTGAGTGAGATTAAATGAGTCTGAAAATAGCTCACATTCAAGACCAACATCATCAGTCCTGGCTGAATGAGCGAGCCATTCAACATTATGGAAATTAAAATCACCCAACACAGTGATTTCAGAAGAAGCATTTAAGTTGAGGACACTGAGTTGTGAGGACAGAGAACCAAAAAGACTTTGCTCTGGAGGAGTATTTGGGGAACGGTAGATGCAACATATGTATTTAAATTTACCAGCAGAAATAAATTTGTATATAGAATAATCAAAATAGGGACAATTGAAACCAGTAACCTCCTCCAGGGCAATTTCAGAATTTGCGAAGCAACATACACCTCCTTTAGGTCTGAAATTTTGGAGCAGTTGATAACCTGGAAAATTAAATTTAGATGTGTCAGATGTGGATGTTACTTGAGTCTCTGTCAAAAAAAGGAGAGTAGGGGATTCTGCTTGTAGAAATTGGTGTACAGAATTGATGTTAGAGTGAAGTCCCCTTATATTGCTTAACCTAACAAGTGCGCATGGGGGTAATTGAAAACGTCCCCCTGTGCTGACGTATTTGAGGTGTTTCCGTCACTAAAATATTCATTGTACCATTAATAGCATTAATAATTATCCATATGCGCCTATTATGGGTTGATTATAAAGGTATTAACCTGAAACAACAATAAAACGAGTGAAAACAGCGTTTGGATGGTCAAAATCGGAGATATAGCCCGCGAGTTGTATAATGTATGGGTGAGGCAAACTGCTTTCCCGCCAATTTCCCCCAAGGCCACTGAGACACAGTCGATCGATACTCTCTCTCTCTCTCTTGCACTCGCTTGCCATCAGTGATGACAACACCCTGCTTGCAACTCGCTAATGTTAGCACGAAAATATACCTCAGAATAAGGGAATAACAGGGAAAATAGGTGATAACTGAAGGAGAGGAGGAAAGTGGGGAAGGAGGGGAGGTAGAGGACTGAGATTTTGCATGGCCCAGGGGCCAAAAAAAAATAAAAAAATAAAAAAATAAAAATACAAAAAAATACAAAATTTCGATGTCAAAAGTTGATTTTTTATTTTACTTACTCTCAAGAGTCTTCCCGCAGTCCGCCGGGGGAACTCTTAAGAGTCTCCCCGCAGCTCCCAGGTTAAGAAAAAGCTGCACCGACGAGCAGCTTTGGGATGTTGCAAAACTGTTTCTATTCCCACAGATCCTCCCTAAGCTGTATAAAATCACCAGATTAAACTATCAAAACGCGTCATAATCCTCCAAAGCTTAAGGGGGGATGGCCGAATTTATTTATGCATGCATGTATCTTTTTTATCATGTTTTTTTTTTTTTTTTTCTTTTTCCTCCCTAGACCTCCATTAAGCTTAGACCCCCGACCCTCCTTCAAGATAAATGTGTATATTGTTCGATATACATATGTTCCGGCCAAAGGCCGGTTCCTCTTAAATTACAGGCTCGCTCTCGCTCGCCAGGAAAACATCGACACCTAAATGACACGAAAGGTCTAAACATTGACAACAATGGGGCGAAAGTTTTTAAGTCGCCAATCTAATGAGGCGAACTTCTTAAAATCTGAAAACTAATGGGGTTAACGATGAGGAAGTAGGGAAACCAGACAAACGATCCATCTCCCTTTAACCCCTTCTGTACCGGCGACGTCTTTTCTATTTGATTTCAGTTACATTTAGACGATTTTATGAAGCTTAGGAAGGATATTTGGTTGCTAAATGGATTAATTGAGATAGTATGTAGCTTTTTAATGAGTAGACGTCCTTCCTAAGCTGAACAAAATCGTCAAATAGTTGCCAGAATATAACGAAAAGTACATCACCGGCACAGAAGGGGTTAAGGGGTTTGACCTGATTTTTGTTCTCCTTTTCTCTCTTTCCCTGGCTTGTATCCATTCGGTCCCATTCAGCCAACTGTTTTAAGACGTTTATCCCCACCCAGGTGTCGATTTCTTCCTGGCGAGCGATAGCAAGCCAGCATTGTATGGAGAAATCTGGCTTCGAGACATTTTTCCATTGAAAAATGTAAAAATTTTAGCCTGTTGCCAAAAAACATTGTATACAATATGCAATAGGAAGAAAATCGACACCTACATGGGGATAAACGTCTTAAAACAGTAGGCTAAATAGGGCCAAATGGATACAAACCAGCGAGGGAGGGAGAGAGAGAGAAAAAAAAAACGATGTGGGCCAGCTTAACCCCTTATTGGCGGCGCACGACATATGTCGAGTGAAATAAATTTGGACTATGTGGCGGTGCACGACATCTGTCGACCGCCATTTTCAGCACGTAATGTTGCTGAGAGAGAGAGCTGAGTGGTGGGACGAGCGTAGTAACCCTATGACCGCTCAGCACGACCACCGTGGACCAACTGAACTGTATCCCACCTTCTTCCCCCCTCTCTCACTCGCTACACAGGGAATTATGTAAGGAAATTACCTAATGATAGGGTTTTTGCACTCGTGTTGCACAATCGTTGCAAGAGAACCAGTGGTCGTACAAGGATGGTTCGGGTGTCATTGGAAAGCTCTGTTTACGCCCTTTCAGGGATAGATACTTGTTTTACGCTTTGGGTCTTATTTAGGCATGAAAATGATCACGTAAACAATTCTATTTAGGGTAAAAAAAAAACGCTGTGCGGTACGGTCAAATAGACCGCCTAGGCCGCTAATAAGGTGTTAAGGGGAGGCAGACCTTTTTCTGGTCCACTTTCTCCCTCGTGTTGAACCCAATATATTTTGAGATTATAAGACGTTCGGCCCATTAGTTTGGCGATTTTAACACCTTTCGCCCCATTTCGTTGTCAATTTTAAGACGATTCGTGCAATTTAGGTGTCGATATATTCCTGGCGAGCGATAGCGAGCCTGTAATTTTAAGAGGAATCGGCAGTCGGCCGGGATATTTTTCTACCGAAAAATGTAAAAATTTATCTTCGAAGGGGGTCTAGGGGGTGTTTTTCTAAGCTTGATGGAGGTCTAGCGAGGAAACTAAGAAATAAAGGAATACATGAATTAATAGACCAGAAAAACGGCCCATGTCCCCTTAACCGGCCACGTCTCCGAGGCATAGGTCTTCGCACTCCTATCACAAGAGGTATTACGGCATACACATATTAGTACAAACGTTCACATACAGTACAGTCAAGCGTGTACACATACATAACATACACATATTAGTACAAACGTTCACATACAGTACAGTCAAGCGAGTACACATACATAACATACACATATGAGTACAAACATTCACATACAGTACAGTCAAGCGTGTACACATACATAACATACACATATGAGTACAAACGTTCACATACAGTACAGCCAAGGCGGACATTTAGTGGGTGTTGTAGTACGTCCTAGCGTGTTTCACATGCTCACACCCAGTCGGCGGACACCTCGATGACGTATACAGACTAATAACACACATAACAAAGCAACACCAACAGCTTCCCCTCTCTCCAACACCCCTTCTCCCCTCACTACACATCAGAAAATAGGAAACAATAGAAAGTAGCTACAAGGTGACGTTGAAAAGGCTTATCCCTCAATACTTTCACCTGACCTGACCACCTGATCCACTTTGAAGCAGTATTGAACACAAACGAGACAATACAATACATTAGAGTCCGTTCATTCTAGGTTGGGCAGAAATCGTAACCTCTAACCTCTGTAACTCAAAAAGGGCTAACACAAATGAGCTGTCAATTTATACACCTATTTCTTAGCCAAGTCTTCCTTTATGGTAGAAAAATTAGCTCGATTACTCTAGTCCTTTTTGAGTTATGAGAGGTTAGGGGTTACGATTTTTGGCCAACCTAGAATGAACGGACTATAGTATAGCTTAGATGCTTCAGTCCCTGCCTATAACCCCTGTTTTACCGGCGAGCTCTTTTTTGGAAGGGACTGGATTTTTCGCAGAGAGGCTCCAGTCCTGACCTTACTCTTGATTTACAGTGTGATGGCTTAATAATCCAATAGGGTTGATAGCCTCTGAAGTCCTATTTTAACTAACTAAGAGCTCTTTTGTTACTATTTTCGGGATGCTATTAGAAGCTTTTATTCAGTTTAAAAAGGGCCTCCAGCAAATAACAGGCTTCGAACTATCCTGCTTAACTCTTTGTGCTACCACCAATCCTTCCTAAACTGCAGAATATCGTCTAAATATAGGTAGATTACAATTAATCATATTTGGTGCAAGGCGGGCCAATTTGGATCCTCCCAGTTTTACTCCATTAGCTTGGAGATTTTAAGACGTTTCATCTCATTAGTTTGGCGATTTTATGATGCTTCAACCCAATAGGGTGTCGATTTTTCCTGGGCGAGCGATAGCGAGCCTGCAATTTGGGAGAAACCGGCCTTTGGCCGGGACATTTTTCTTCCGAAAAATGTACACATTTAGCTTGAAGGGGGTGTCGGGGAAGTTGTTTTAGTTTGAAGGTGGGTTTGGAGAGGCGGTTTTCCAAGTCTAGCGGGTAAACTAAAACACATTGTTCGAAAATGGCTAAAACAATAAAAACCCTCAATAATAATTAAACAAAGTACCATAATAACCCCTAAGACGTTGCACCAGATAGTGTTAAAGGTTTAAAGAGGCGAACTGGTGTAACTATACATATTCCGAGAACCGTACAGTTAACCACATAAGTTCTGTTCCTGTGTGTGATCTTATATATAGAACATTATTGCCATGGTTGAATTACGAGGGTAGTTTCTTATGCAGTGGTTAAAGCCGGTGTCACACGAGTGCTTTTTCCGTCAATTTTCCATGAGCAATTTTGTTTTTGTATTATTTCGGGACTTTTTTGCACTAGTATTGGCAACTAGACTGAAGGTAGATTATGTTAGACTGCTGAATTCTGATAAAGTGTAATATTTGAAGCTTCCAGGCCTTAATTGCCCGTAAACATTGCTCGAAAAAGGGTTCGTATGACTCCGGCTTAACTAATCTGATTAGTCAACGGATCATTAACAGAAACCACGCTCGTAACCACACTAATTCAAACTATTTAACTTCCACACGTAAGATCAAGACTAGGAACAGAGCTTAAGTGGGCAACCGTACATGCAGAAGATAATCACATACAGTATATACAAATACACACACACACACACACACACACATGGATGAAGGTACAGCATTATACACTCTTCCATTACTTACGTTTAAGTCGGTATCACACGAGAACATTTATAGTCAACAGTCGATCATCAACAATTTTCTGGCAACATATCTGGAATATTTTGCACTGGTATCGGAAACTAGCTAATGATAGATGAATTTAGGTAACCAACATAGTTTCAATGTTGACTTCATAAGCTGCCAGACCAGTGTTTAGTATAAATGTTGAGGTAAAAAGCGCTCGTGTGATACCGGCTATACGTAGTGGAACCCGCTAAAGCCAGTATCACACGAGAGCTTTATAGTCAACATTCGATAGATTCGAGGGGAGGTGTGGTGGAGTGGTCATGCCACTGGATTGGTAATCCAATGGACCCGGGTTCAAATCCCGATATGTCAATGGGAAGATATTATTGGGATTGAATTTGTGCTGTACCTAGTATCAGTGCATTACCACAAAGCCCACCGAAATGCCAAAAAAATACCCTCATTGTTCCCTGATTAAATAACACTGTATGAATATTCCCATATTCAAAATATGTTACAGGGGGACAATGCCTAGTGAGTTCACTGCTCAATAGGTGGCGTTCTGAGAGTGAGGGTCTGAGCCTGGAGGGTGAGACGGTGAAGCGCTTGAGCGAAGCAACCAGCAGCTTCAGAGATGGAGCTGCTTCGTGCCATGATGGATGCTTCACATGTCTCACTCCCCAGACTGGAACAAGACCTCACGGGCTTCACCGTGTTGAGCGGTCGAATGTACAGGCTCTCAGCCTATGCCCGAGAGGGAGTAGTTGGAATATAGAAAAAAAAAAAAAAAAAAAAAAAAAAAAAAAAAAACATTGTTCTGGCAACATTTCTGGAATATGTTGCACTGGTATCGGCAATTAGACTGATGATAGATGAATATAGGTAGAATAAATTACTACAAATGTTAACCTTATAAGCTACCAGACCAGTGTTAAGGAAAACATTTGAGGGAAAAATCGGTCGTGTGATACCGGCTTAAGGGCCATTCTAGCGCGTCATGATATGCGGGGGTTGTGCATGGGGACTATTGGTTGAGGACAGGATCAGGATTAGGGATATAATGACTGGTGATCCTAGTGCAGACTGTTTGTTTGGTCTATTAATTCATTTATTCATATATTTGCTTAGTTTCCTAGCTAGACCTCCATCAAGCTTAGAAAAACACCCCCTAGACCCCCCTTCAAGATAAATTTGTACATTTTTCGGTAGAAACATTTCTCGGCCGAAGGCCGGTTCCTCTTAAAATTGCAAGCTCGCTACCGCTCGCCAGGAAATAATCGACACCTAAATGGCACGAAAGGTCTTAAAATTGACAACGAAATGGGGCGAAAGGTGTTAAAATCGCCAAACTAATGGGCCGAACATCTTATAATCTCAAAACTAGTGGGGCTAATATTGTAAACCAATGAAATTGGAATAACTGGGTGACAGAACCCAATATTATATTTGAGAGGGAACTTGTGATTCCGGCCGGTAAATTTGTGAGACTTTATATAAGTGTTAAGGTACTTGTGTAGTAACGACGTTTGTGTCGGATGAGTTAATAGATTATATGTATTGAAGCCTTGGTCTCGGGAATAGACACAGAAGGCCCAGTGGACGTGGTTAATTCTTAAGAATAGAGGAAGAATATCACTTTTGTTTAGATTAGGTAAATAGGGATTGATTCATTAGGCCCTGGTCTCAACAGTAGACACAGCAGGGCTCAGATTAAATTATTTAGGATTAGCAACTAATAACATGTTTGTTGGATCGAAGTCGACTTGAGTCAATACCTGAATAGCGGGAATTCAGCTAGGGAGTAACGGGAGCTCGAGGGGTCCAAAGTACAACCTATCAGGAATCGACGTAATATTCAATCTGTGTCTTGAACTCATCTCGGCCCGAACAAAGGACCCGTTATTAGAGTAGTTAGGAAGTTTGTTAAATAAAGTATACGAACTTCTAAATGACTGTCGATTTATCCCCCACAATAATAGTAGTATCGTATTAGAAACTAAAAAAAATACTACATATATAATAGTCTTAATGTAGCTGAAATATAATAAACAATACGTCGTCGGTACAGAAAGGGTTAACTTATGACTCGTATTCTTAAAGGGAGACGAGTCGTTTTTCTGGTCCCCTTTCTCCCTCGTGTTAAGCCTAATTTGTGTTGATATCATAAGACGTTCGGCCATTAGTTTGGCGATTTTAACAACTTTTGCTCCATTTCGTTGTCAACTGTAAGACCTTTCGTGCCATTTAGATATCGATTATTTCTTGGCGAGCGATAACGAGCCTGAAATTTTAAGAGGAACCAGCCTTATGCCGGGACATTTTTCTACCGAAAAATGTACACATTTTCTAGGGGCCGATTTTCTAAGCTTGATGGAGGTCTAGTGAGGAAACCAAAAAATGTATGTAAAGTAGAAAAGCTCCACCAATCACCGCGCTCCCTTCTACTTGCTTGCCTCGCAAGCTGCTTTTGACAGTTATAAACATCAACACGCCACACCTTCCCAGCCAGCCAATCAGCGGCCTCCAATTTCGGAGCGCAAAGCTGAGTTCTCCACCTCACCTCTAAAATCGCTCTCCTTCTCTTCCCGGACAGTTTCCTCTGTTTGCAATAGGTTCAATACCTCAGTGCCAGCCCTATACTCCCATAAGCCACTGGAAAACATTTGCATCCAGCTTCCAGGAACTTATTATGAAGAGAAAAGAGCGGAGGTGGAGAAGGAGAGGAATCAAAGTGAGCGGGCTGCCGCGCGAGCCGCTCAGCCAATCACAGCGCGGGGGAGCGGGGGGCGGATCTATAAAAGCAAGGGGTTACCGGGGTCATTCACCCCTCGGAACCCACTGGGTTAGTTTCCTGCAACCCGCTTACTCTCTCTCCCTCGGGCACTCAAGGGAACTCAGAAACAACCATTCCAGCTAACCTGCCTTTTGTTAGCAAAGGCGTAATGCCGAGAGTTGTAACTAGATAGGATCTGATAAGAAAGATTTAAGTATATAAAGTAAAAAGAGGGAGGGGGGGGGGGGGCGAATCATTTCTAAAAGACAGAGGGGCAACACATAGTCTCGGGGGAAACCAGTTTTGGGTAAGTTGCCCGATAGGTCAGTTATAGATAGGAAAGGACACTCGTCCACATAAATAACGACCTCGTTTGTTAAAAAGGAAACTATATCCATTATCATTTGCGAGGACAATTGGGATAGTTTTGAGGGAGCGTTAAAGACGTCTCGTCCACTATAGTAATGTATGCATAAGAAGTTATATAAAGGATTATAACTGTGATGCTTTTCCATGTAGAGGTCTTGAGGTATAGTTTACCCATTGAAGAAATATTATTGATTAAGTGTGTATTGTGAATATAGCTTATTTGTAATAGGATTGCGTGAGCGTATAAGCGGAAGGTGTTATCAATTAGATTTATTAAGGTAAAGAGTGTAAACAACCTGTTCATGTGAGTAACTGTGTAATAGAAACCAAGATTGTATTTGAGAAGAAAATCAAACTAACTTGTAATTCCGGCCGGTTCATTTGTAGGAATATATTGTCTATTCAGAGAGTGTTAAGGTACCCTTGTTGTAACGATTCTTTGTTATATGAGTTAATGTAAGATATAGAAAAGAGTAGTAAAGAGATTATATGTATTAATGCCTTGGTCTCGGAAGTAGACGTGTTTAATTCTTAACCTGTTAAGCGCTAAATAGCCCTAGGAGCTAGGGTAGTTATTTGTGTATTTCTAGCCTTGGATTCTGACAGAATTCGTTATATTTACAATATAGACCATTATTTGTTTTCGGTATGCTTTTATTTGACATATATGATGTATATATGAACCTTCAAGAGTGCTAAAATAAGTGGGAAAAGCATTTGGGTGGTGAAAACCGAAGATATTGGCCACCCAGGTCGTAATGTCAGGCGAGAGAGAGCTGCAGTCAACCCTCCTCTCTCGCTGTCTGTGAGGTAACTGAGGGCGGCGGGGCGGTCTGGGCTGGTGTGTGTGTGGTCACATATCGATCTTTTCTGCAACCCACTTGTGCTGCTACATTATCGCGGGGAGAGAAAAATAACCGATAAATGATGATAATAAGAGGGAAAATAGGTGATAATTGAGGAGGGGAGGGAGGGGGGGAATAAGGTGGGGAAGGAGGGGAGGGGGGGTGGGTGAGATTTACATGGATGAGTACTGGGAGGGGAATTATCTCACCTAGAGACAAATTTTTTTTTTTTGATAGGCCCTTTTTTTTTTTGGAAAGCTTTTTTTATGGTCCTGCTTCCGTGAGGCCTATCGCGTTCCCTATAGGAAGCCTTCCGTGAGGCCTATCGCGCTTGCCAGGTTAAGGATAGATAAAGAATATCATTTTTGTTAAGTAGGTAAATAACGATTGATTTATTAGGCCCTGGTCTCCACCGTAGACACAGCAGGGCTCGGAATAAACTATAGTAAATTAGAAACTAATAACGTGCCTTTGGGATCGAAGTCGACTTGAGTCAATACCTGAATAACGGGAATTCAGCTAGGGAGTAACGGGAGCTCTAGGGTTCCAAAGTACAACCTATTGTGAATCGACGTAATATTCAATCCGTTGTCTTGAACTCATCTCGGCCCGAACAGAGAAACTGTTATCAGGAAGTTTTGTTAAATAAAGTATACGAACTTCTAGATGACTGTCGATTTATCCCCCACATAAGTAGTATCGTCGAGAAAAGAACAGAAATACTACAGTATGAATAAATAAATTAAAAGACGAAAACAAACGGCCCATCTCCCCTTAAGGGAACCCACCTCGCTTTTTTTTCACCCTTTCTCCCTCTCTCTTTGGCTTGTATCCATTTGGCCCCATTCAGCTCCATTCAGCCTACTGTTTTAAGAGTCGTGTACCCCTATTTAGGTGTCAATATTTTCCTGGCGAGCGGAAAGCGAGCCAGCATAATATATATATATATATATATATATATATTATATATATATCTATATATCTATCTATCTATCTATCTATATGCTCAGGCCCCAATCCCCATTTTGGGGGTAGCCGACTCAAGACAGAGCAAGAACAGGGAAAACACAAAAACAACATAAAAAAAAATATATATATATATATATATATATATATATACTGTATATATATATATATATATATATATATATATATATATATTGTTTTTGACAGCAAACTAAATTTGTAAATTTGTCGATAGAAAATGTCTCCGAACCCGGACTTCTCCATACAATGATGGCTCGCCAGGAAGAAATCGACACCTGGATGGGGATAAACGTCTTAAAACAGTTGGCTGAATGGGGCCGAATGGATACAAGCCAGAGAAAAAAAGAAAAGGAGAGAAAGATAAAAATATAAAGCAGGTGACCCCCCCCCCCCCCCCTATTGCAGTGCCTGACCAACCCTTTAACTACCTCAGATCCTTCCTAAGCTGCATAATATCGTCAACATAAAGCTAGAATAAAATATAGCACACGTCGCTGGTACTCAAAGGGTTAACAGCGCTGCTGCGAAGGGAAAGAATGGTTTAAGGGGAGGCAGACCGTTTTTCTGGACCACTTTCTCCCTCATGTTTAGCCCCATTAGTTTTCAGATGTTAAGATGTTTGCCCCATTAGTTTTCAGATGTTAAGATGTTTGCCCCATTAGTTAGTTGATTTTAAGACCTTTCGCCCCATTTATTCGTCAATATTTAAACCTTTCGTGCTATTTAGGTGTCGATTTTTTGCCTGGCGAACGATAGTGAGCCTGTAATGTTGGAAGAACCGGCCTTCGGCCGGGCCATTTTCTACCGAAAAATTTACAAATTAATCTAAAATGGGAATATAATGGATGTTTTTTTTTTTTAAATTTGATGGAGGTCTAGGGAGGAAACTAGACACATAACGAATACATGACAAAATCGCCAAAAAAGTTAACCATCCCCCCTTAACTGCGCTGGGAAGGGAAAGTTAACCATCCCCCCTTAACTGCGCTGGGAAGGGAAAGTTAACCATCCCCCCTTAACTGCGCTGGGAAGGGAAAGTTAACCATCCCCCCTTAACTGCGCTGGGAAGGGAAAGTTAACCATCCCCCCTTAACTGCGCTGGGAAGGGAAAGTTAACCATCCCCCCTTAACTGCGCTGGGAAGGGAAAGAATGGTTTTAGAATACTACTCTATGCATACCACTGCAAAACCGGAGTCACACGAGCCGTTTTTCGAGCAATTTTTACGGGCAATTATGGTCTGGCAGCTTAAAAAATTACCCCTAATCAGAGTTCAGCCGCTTAACATACTTTACATGCAGTCTAGTTGCTGATACCAGTGAAACAAATTCCCGAAATATAACGAGAAAAAAACATGCTCATGGAAAATTGACGGAAAAATCGCTGGTGTGACAGCAGCTTAAAGCCGGTGTCACACGAGAGCATTTTCCAGCAATTTTCGATGAACAAGTATTTTCTCTTTAATAGTTTGAGGCTCTTTTACACTATAGGTAGCGCCAACGAACTTGACAATAATCTTGATCCCTTAACTTCTTATAACTCGAAATTAATAAAAGCAATCGGACTGACGTTTCTATCATTTGGGAAGGGTCCACCAGGAAATAGGTGCGGACATTTACAGCCAGTTTGCCCTAGGTCGTTTTGAATTACAGATACAGTAGGTTAGGGATCAAGATTATTGTCCAGTTCGCTGGCGCTATACCTATACCATCGGAAACTAGATCGAAGGTAGATTATGTTAACTATTTTAATTCTTATGGAACTTGTATTTTGAAGCTGCCAGACTACAATTGCTCGTAAACATTGACGGAAAAATCGCTCGTGTGACACCGCCATTAGTATATGGAGGTGAGAGCTAGGGTTACCAAATGAAGTCCACTAAATAGTAAATAATAGCCGAATATCACTAGAGTAATGCCAAAATCCCGAGAATATTACTCTACAATGGCTCAAATCTCCAGAATATCTAGGATTCATTTCGCTGGATGTAAAATTTGCTTCTAGATCGAAGTAATTACCTCTAAATCTAGCGGGAAAGTAGCTAAATTGGCAACACTAGACAGATATGGACACTTAAGGTAGCCTATTTCGCTTTTTGTTCTCCTTCTCTCCCTCTCTCTTTGGCCCCACTCAGCCTACTGTTTTAAGACGTTTACCACCATCCAGGTGTCAATATTTTCCTGGCGAGCGGTAGCGAGCCAGCATACCGGTATATATATATATATTTATTTTGTTTTTTTTATTTTGTTTTTTGACAGCAAGCTAAATTTGTAAATTTTTCGATAGAAAAATTACTCCGGCGAAGCCGGATTTCTCCATACAATGCTGGCTCGCTATCGGTCGCCAGGAAGAAATCGACACCTGGATGGGGAAAAAAGTCTTAAAACAGTTGGCTGAATGGGGTCGAATGGATACAAGCCAGGGACAGAGAGAAAAGGAGAGAAAGATAAAAAACATCCGGTGACCCCCCTTAACCCGGGAGCTGCGGGGAGACTCATAAGAGTTCCCCCGGCGGACTGCGGGAAGACTCTCCTGAGTAAGTAAAACTAAAAATCAACTTTTTACATCGAAAAATTTTTTTTTTTTTTTATTTTTATTTTTTTATTTTTTTTTTTTTTTTTTGGCCCCTGGGCCATGCAAAATCTCAGTCCTCTACCTCCCCTCCTTCCCCACTTTCCTCCTATTCCTCAGTTATCACCTATTTTCCCTATTATTCCCTTATTCTGAGGTATATTTTCGTGCTAACATTAGCGAGTTGCAAGCAGGGTGTTGTCATCACTGATGGCCATCGAGTGCAAGAGAGAGAGAGAGAGTATCGATCGACGGTGTCGCAGTGGCCTTGGGGAAAATGGGCGGGAAGGTAGCTTGCCTCACCCATACATTATACAACTCGCGGGCTATATCTCCGATTTTGACCATCCAAACGCTGTTTTCACTCGTTTTATTGTTGTTTCAGGTTAATACCTTTATAATCAACCCATAATAGGCGCATATGGATAATTATTAATGCTATTAATGGTACAATGAATATTTTAGTGACGAAAAACCTCAAATACGTCAGCACAGGGGGAGGTTTTCATTTACCCCCGTGCGCACTTCAGAGGTTAACAGCGAGTTTAAGAGACGCATCAACTCCTTCAGTACTGACATATTGTCTTCGGAGGATCTTGGACTATCGCTGGCAGGACTACATCTCAAACCAACGAGTATTCCGTGAAATATATGTTTTATTAATTTCACCACAACACCAAACACCTCCAATGAAATTAATGAACGCATATAATTTTTATGTGATCCACCAGGATTCGAACCCGGGTTATCACACACATATTTGTAGACACCTTAACCATTACACCACCAAGACGGTACTTATACAAGGTATATGTTAGTTGATGGGATATTGCACGTTCAGGGGAGGTTTTTAGAGCGTTCCCTAGACCCCATCAAGCTCAAAATTACCCTCCCTTGACCCCCTTTTCAGATATTTTTGTAAAGTTTTCGGTAGAAACATGTCCCGGCCAAAGGCAGATTCCTCTTAAATTACAGGCTCGCTATAGCTCGCCAGGAAAAAATCGACACCTAAGTTACACGAACGTTCTTAAAATTGACAGAAATGGGACAAAAGTTCTCAAAATCGCCAGACTACTGGGGCGAACGTCTTTATATCTCAAAATTGCCATGGACTGTTTGAAGTTAATGATTGTAAAGTATTGTAAAACTGTAAAATGTTCATGTCAATAAAAGTGTTTAATTGAATTGAATTTGAAACAATGCGACTAAACATGAGGGAGAAAAGGGTCCAGAAAAATATCCCTCGCGTGTAAATCTCCCCTTAATGGGAGGCAGACCGTTTGTTTGGTCTATTAATTCATTTATTCATATATTTTGTTTAGTTTCCTCCCTAGACCTTCATCAATCTTAGATAAACACCCCCTAGACCCCCTTCAAGATAAATTTGTAAATTTTTTGGTACAAAAATGTCCGAGCCGAAGGCAGATTCCTCTTAAAATTGTAGGCTCGCTATCGCTCGCCAGGAAAAAATCGATACCTAAATGGCACGAAAGGTCTTAAAATTGACAACGAAATGGGGGGAAAGGTGTTAAAATCGCCAAACTAATGGGCCGAACGTCTTATAATCTCAAAACTAGTGGGGCTAAACATTAGGGAGAAGGGGGTCCAGAAAAAGGGTCTGCCTCCCCTTAACTTTGAGTATACGGGTATGTAGTTCACCTCCCTGATACTGGCCCCGTTCACCAGGTGGTATCTACAGAGGACAACCCTGAGTGGAGGAGGACTGTGGGGATCCTTATTTTCACCAGCCCGCCAATTGACCACTTGCGAGTTTCAGGCTATAAGGAAGTTGGAGCCGTGAACATCGATAATAAACAGAAATGCAAGAATTGTGTATGTTTCTGATGGATAAATGGTATGTTGAATTGGGTTTTATGTATTGTGGACTACGACCGTAAATGTTGTTAAATATCGTTGTCTACAGCTCCAACTTCCTTATAGAACGAAACTCGCAAGTGGTCAATTGACTTATAAATAAACCTAATTGACTACTGGCAAGTGTCGGTCTGTTAGGAAGGTGGAGCGGTGGATATCATTATTTAACAGAATTACCAGCTAAAATACAGTTGTAGTACAATAACGAACACATAACACCAAATACAGTTGTAGTACAATAACGAACACATAACACCAAATACAGTTGTAGTACAATAACGAACACATAAAACCAAATTCACATTATTTCTATGCGCATTACTAATGCAAATCTGTTTTATATTGATGTTTACGGCTCCAACTTCCTTATAGCCTGGAACTCTCAAGTGGTCAATTAATGAAGTCAATGACACATGTTACGACTGGGGTTCAAATATATCAGGGCTCTTATTCATTGGACTAGTAATGGCATAAATGTTACAACGGAAAGCGCTAGCTCCAACCTCTGAAGTATATTCCCAGTGAACAAAGAACACAAATACTCTACAGAGTTCTATAATTATGCAATAATAGGCTATCAAACTCTCAATAAATGTGCGTCTACTCTAGGCTTAATGTTATGTGAAAACAGCCTATTACTACCTATAACCGAAGGTGCTTGGTTATGGTATACAAAGTAAGGTGGTAAGAGAAGTTACAGCTTACGTTACTTTAATCAATAAATGTCAGGCACTCCTGCATGAAAGAAAGTGCACTAAAGTCCTTCAACACTAACAAGGAATCTTCTTTAAATGTTAGATGTTATAAAGATTGTGACGCATGTCGAGTGTGAGCATGCTGTCCAGAACGCCCAGTCAGGCCCCACTCTCGCTAGGATCGTCAGGGCAGGAACTTTGGCTGGAGTCTATGTAGAGTTTTCTAACTTAGTTCATGTGAGCCGTTGTACTATAAGTATTATGAATATGTATTTTGTTTTCATCTGAGTCAACGAGTTCTATTTTATATCATTAGTTATAAGTATTGTGTATAAAACTTATTTGTAATGATGAGAGGAGAGAGAGAGAGATTACGTAACGGGGGGTCGGTGAGTGCGCCATGCGGGAGGTGGGCCTAACTCACTAGCACTCCCCTCCTCCCTCCTCCCCCTCAGTGCGTGGGAAAGCCTTTGTCTATCCCAGATTGAGAGAGATAAGTTACGTAATGATTGTCAGTGGGCGGTCCTTAGTTGTTTACGATATGCTCACTAGAGGGCCGAGTATAAAAAGGGAAGTCTCGCCACATTTTCTTCAGAACTCATTAGGCAGAGCGACTTCTCATTTCCCTTGCTACTATATATATATTCTTCTGACTGATGTGAACTTTCTCTACTACCGTACATTCTATCTCCTCTTTTCCCGACCCTTTTTAACTTCAATGGTCCCTTTGGTGCAGAGCTAGTCAGCCAACGTATTATCGCTTGAGTTCTCACGAGATATATGCCTAGTAGATAGCCTATTTTGGAAGGGATAATTTAGAATAGGATTGATTAATGTTTGTTGCACTCGTATATGCATTTCCCTGTGTATTATTATTATTGTTCCTGTTTTCTGCTGGTCTAGGTAATGCTAGACTGGGATAAGGCTACTGGTGTTGTGATTCCCGATGTGTACTAGGTTTTGTTGAACCTGTACAATCGCAACGGAGACGTGGGAAGCCTAGGTGGTCTTTCTGACTGTGTACCTTGTGAGTTTAGCACTGTGTTGCGAGTGAGGGCTTTTGCCTCTGCCACCCAACACTGTGCTAACTCGGTTGCTTTGACTTTGAGAGGATCGCCAGGAGAGAACCAGATACTAGCGATCTGGATCTCTCAAGAGAGCATCCCGTCAATTAACGTAATTTGGCCGCACAGCCTTAAGGACCTCGCTAGGCTACGAGCCGCTTGCTCAGCCATTGTTTCCTAGCCTACTATATCCCAGCTAGACTTTGCTCGATCAGCAGATACAGAATAGTATTGAAGCTTTCCTTATGTATACTATTGTTTAAGCACTATTGATTTCATGTGTTGCACGCTTAGCTACTTTAGTGATTAGTGGCCCACGAGCACAATCCGAGTAGGCTATTGCCGGTGCATTGGCGGAGTACTTCTTTTTAATGTTTGCCATTTACTATTGCATATTCTTATAATTCTTCTTATGTCAATTTAAACCTTTAATGATATGTAATTGTCAGTATTTTGCTTATTTGAATAGCTGTTCAAAATCCGATACGTACTTCTTATGAGCATCCGAGAAGCATCTAACTTTATCAGAAGATTCCTTGCTCGATGCTTAAGGACTATTGATTAACGTAACGTAATAGTGCCGATCCGAAGTAGAGGGTGGAGGACTTCTTAAGTTCTTAGTCAAGGGTGGATTACTTCGGCTTCGGCCAACACTATTCTTTGGTGTTGTTGTTTCTTACTTCTTTGTTTGATTGTTGACCAGACTAGATAATTCCTATCTCTTTATTAGTCTGTTGTGGAACACTAGTACCGAGTTCTTATATACCCCGTTATAGCAGATCGAACTCTGGAGGGTATTGGTGTTTTTTGTTCGGCTGGCAGTACTCAGGGTTTGGGATCGTGTGTTTCCGTTGTGGCAGCGAGCCGTACTCGAGTCCTGTTTGAGAGCCCTGGTGTACCCGAGTGCCAGGTCGTAACAAATGGCGACCTTGCTTAGGATTTTGTGAACAGTATAAATTTTTGCAGAGTTGTACAACATTTGTTTGTTTGTATTTTAGCGTGCATATTGAAGAATATTTGTTTTGTATGGCAATTAGTAAAGCATTTAAGAGACTCCAGTTAATTTAGTAATTAGTGCTTGCATAGGAAGTTTAACACTTTTGTCTCGAGAATTTTTTTGTGGACTTCAGTATGTCGTGCACTAGCACTGACGATGAGCGAGAGATGCCATTTGAAGGTGTGCCGTTAGTAATCAGTGAGGAGGATGCTAGAGTTTTTGTGAGTAAGCGGTACCACGTGACGAAGGAGAGGCTGACTGGGGTGAATGTTTGTGGCTTGCACCTGATAGCCAAAGTTTTGGGCATTTCCAATGTAGTAGGGATGTCCAAGGGGGAACTGATTTCCTGGGTGTTGCGTGGGCGACATGGGGTTTCGGAGGAGAGGGCGTTTGGGGGGGTTCCTCCCCAGATCCCCTCTCACTCGACTCCCACAGTGCCGTCCACTCAGTTACCGGAGGTTAGCACTCTCCCACAGAGGGATGAGAATTGGCAGATTGGAGTGCCCTCGGGTGGAGCACATGGTGGTTCCCCAGTTTTTGCCCCCCCTCCTTCAGTAGTGGAAGCTCCCTCTTCCTGCCTGTCTCCAGATATGGTATTTAAACTTGAGCTTGCTAAGATTGAGGCTAGGAAGCAGGAGAATGAGACCAGGAGGCAGGAGGATGAGACTAGGAAACAGGAGAATGAGACCAGGAAGCAGGAGAATGAGACTAGGAGGCATGAGATTGAGGTTGAGGCTAGGAAGCAGGAGATTGAGGCTGAGACTAGGAGGCATGAGGCTGAGCTTAGGTACGACTCAGAGAAATATTGTGCTCAATTAGATTTAGATAAGACTCGTGCAGAGTCGACAGGGATTCGGATGGGCCGTGAGGGCCAAGTAAGAGAACAGTCCTTGTCCCACTTAGTCAAATTGGTGCCGGTATTTAGTGAAACTGAAGTCACAGAATTTTTTAATCGTTTTGAGAAGAAGTGTAGGGAGCATAATTGGCCTGAAGAGAAGTGGGCAGCTCTAGTCTCCTCAAGACTTACAGGTAAGGGTCTGAAGGCTTATGATGCACTGCCTTTAGAGTCTTGCATTGAGTACCCAGAATTGAAGAGAGCTGTCCTACGGGCATACGAGTTGCAACCAGAAACATATCGATTGAAGTTTCGGGGTGTTACAAAGACTAGGGAGGCGACCTTTCTTGAACATGCCCGGGACTTAAAAGATGCACTTACAAACTGGACACGTTCTGAGAAAGCTGAGACGGCCGAACAGTTGACTGAGCTGTTTCTGCTCAAGCAGTTTTATAAGTGTACTGGTGCAGAAATGACTTTAACTATTAAAGAAAAGAACCCAAAAACTCTACAAGAGGCAGCTGAGATGGCTGACCTCCGGCTATCACTAATTCGTGGGTGCGGGTCTGCCCAGCGTAGTGAGACAGGTAACAAGGGGCGTGACGCCCCACCCCCCCGAGTTAGTGATATACATTATGCAAACAAGTACAAGAGCCATGATACCAAGACTGACCACAAGACTAGCACCGTCCCATTTAAGAAGGGGCCGGGCCCTTCCCAGTACCAAGGGAAGCCCAAAGGGGAGTTGGAGTGTTATCAATGTCATAAAAAGGGGCACTTTGCAAGAGTCTGTCCTAGCAAACCACCTACAGCAGCTGTGTCTTTGGCCTGCAACATTGGTGTGTCTCCGAAGTCTTCTGAGTTTGCCCGGGGCAGTTCGTCAGAAGCTGAGGCACAGCCAATGCAGAAGCACCTGGGAGGCTCGAACCCTGCTCAGGATGTTTTTTGCGACCATAGAGGGCGGGGTTGCGTGATGTGGGCGGGGCGCAAGCATGGAGTAGAGGTCTTGCGTGATACAGGTGCTTCCCAGACTTTGATGAAAAACTTGACTGGCTACCCTATAAACGCGGCTCGGGTGGTAGTGGTGCAGGGTATTAATGCAACTCGGTCATACCCGCTGGTGCGGTTGGAGTTGGAGGTGGATGGTGTGGCACGTGAATTGGATGTCGGGATTGTGGAGAAACTGCCAGTGGAGGGCGTCGACCTTCTTCTCGGCAACGACTTTGCAATGCCCGCTTCTGAGGTTCTACCCTTAGTCGTTGCCGAGAGGCCGGCCGACGTGAGTAGGGAAGAGCAAGAGTGGGTCGAGCGGTGCCAGACACAACCCATGGCGTGTGTTGTCACCCGAGCTCGGGCAGCTAAAGTGTCACAGCCTAGTCCTCCGTCTTCAGACCAGGGGGGGGGCGATCAACAGGAGGAGGCTAAAGCTGGAGTTGGTTTTAAGAGTTTTGACTCGGCGGCTCTCCTGGGTGATTCAGTATTGGCACCATTACTTAGAGTCTGGAGAGGCCCCAGGACCTGTCACAGCTAGTGAGGAGGTAGGGCAGGAAGAGACTCCGAGGCAGCAACGTTACACACGGAGAGAAAAAAGGGTTGCTCAGTTTGATATTGGGGGAGGACTTGGGTTGCTTCGGAAGCATCTAGACAGGTTGGTTCCCTCAGATATTTGTAAACTGCAGTTGGAGGATCCGGAAGTTCAGAAGTGTGGTAATGGTGCTGTCGAGATCAAACACGAGGACGGGGAAGCATGTCATGTGAACCTGTTGGAGGAGTTTGTGAGGCAACCACCTGAGCAGCCTACTGTCCCTGTGTTGGTCTGCCGCGGCCAAGGTGGAGAAGGAGAGGGGGGCAGTAGGGCACAGGTGGAGGAGAGTAGGGATTGTCATGTCTCGGCGGAGCAGTGGGCGGGGGACACGAGTCTGGTGGCTGTGGAAGCGCTAGAGCACCTGCCTGAGCAGCAGTGTGCAGCACTCCAGCACCAGCTCGGTTCATACCCCACTGGTCGTGCCGAGCCCCTGAGTCTCACAACTCGGGCGGTGCAAGATGTTCCGCGGGCAGGTCACGTGAATGTTGAAAGACCGTTAGCCTCGTTGTTTCGGTGGTTCAAGGTGGGCGACGAGGCTTTGGCATGGTTGCCAGGTCAGGGTCGACCCATGGCTACCAAGGGTGGTGGTAAAAAGGAGGACATTGAGCAGATTGGTGAGGTTGGCTGTGGAGTGGATGTGCCCGGTCGTCACATAGCCTCCCAATGCTGCTCTAGTCTAATGCAACAGCCCTACCATAGACCGACTGTATCTGGCCATGTCTCTAAAAGCGGTGATGCTGAGCAGGCAGATGTCGTCACAAGGAATGCGGGGGTGCGCATGTACGGTATTGGCGGGGAAGCCTTAGCAATAATGAACTATGGGAGTGACTGCACGGGTGGTACTGATTGTCCCTCTCATGACCTGGCTGTTCTAGGGACGAAGGTGGAGAAGGAGGGAGACTACAGGTTAGAAGCTGCGGTCTCGGCTGGGTTGTGGGAGGGCACTAGGCATGTTGTTCGTGGAGACAGTGCAAGGCAGTTGTTTACTAGGCTATGGCAGTACTTTCGCATGTTTGTTGCTTCTCCAGGCCTGATGTACGGGGTAGAATCCGACATGCAGGCTGGAGATAGTGCAAGGCTCAGTTTAATTCCCTACCGTATAAATCCTGCTCGACAGCCTATGGTGCAAGCAGAGCTGGATTACGTGTGGACGAAGGGTCTGAGGGATAAGGAATGTCGTGAGTGGTCGTTGCCTGTAACTTTGCAACCGGTGTTAAGTGGCAAGATCAGTGAGTGTGTTGATTGCGAGAGTGTGTGTGCATTATCCCTGACAGACGCCTATACCTTATCAAGAGTTGACGACACCATAGACCGCCTCGGGGCTGCATCGCCTATCACGAGGGTGGATTTAGTAAAGGGTTGCTGGCAGGTGCCTTTGTCCGAGCGTGCTGGGGAGGTGTATGGTTTTGTTGTGGACGGGAGTACCTACCAGTGCAATGTTATGCCTTACGGACTTAAGAATGCACCAGCAACGTTTCAGAACCTGATGAATGAAATTGAAAAGGACGATGATGGGCTGGAGCATCCTGTTAGTTTCTGCTCGGAGAAGTACAATTCGGCCCAGGGGAGCTGCTCTGTTGTCGAGGAGGAGCTGCTGGCGGTTGTGCTTGCGCTGGGGCATTTCGAGGTCTATGTTCCAGCCTATGGTCCGGTCGTTGTAGTTTACCCAGATCATCACCCTCTCAAGATCTTGGACCAGTTTCACATTCGGAATATGAGGCTGACCAGGTGGTCACTAAGGTTATTGGTATATAACCTGGACATACGCCATATTGCTGGTTGTGACAACGTGGTTGCAGATGGTCGTTCAAGGGTATATGATCCTGGGTAGATTGACACACGGGTAGCCTCCTGCTTTAGTTTGAATAGTATTTTGCGCTTGGTGCTTGTTGGCTCGCGGTTGTAGCCCAGCGTATTGGGTCGTAAAGCAGGAGTTGAGCGTTTGGTATAGAAGAAAATAGGCTGCCCTTATAGTGCAGCCGGGAAAAACATATTAAAATATAAAAATCATAACAAAACTCTTTCTTTTTGATATAGATAATTGTATAAGTTTGTCATAGCCTATTGAGTTTGAGTAGTCCACGAACTATCAAACGGCTGAGCTGCTGTAAGCTCGCTCTGGGAGCATGATATTGTGTCTTTTGCTATTGTTGGGAGGAGTTATAAAATGTGAATTTTTTTTTTTAATAAGACGTGTTTTGGTGATAAACTCAGCTTTGTTTTAGTGCCATGCGGTCGCTGGGTGTGAGGGGCTTGATGGGGTTCTGTGTGTGTCAGATTTTAGCTCAGGGTTGAGCAAGTAAAATCTTGGGGGAGGTGTGACGCATGTCGAGTGTGAGCATGCTGTCCAGAACGCCCAGTCAGGCCCCACTCTCGCTAGGATCGTCAGGGCAGGAACTTTGGCTGGAGTCTATGTAGAGTTTTCTAACTTAGTTCATGTGAGCCGTTGTACTATAAGTATTATGAATATGTATTTTGTTTTCATCTGAGTCAACGAGTTCTATTTTATATCATTAGTTATAAGTATTGTGTATAAAACTTATTTGTAATGATGAGAGGAGAGAGAGAGAGATTACGTAACGGGGGGTCGGTGAGTGCGCCATGCGGGAGGTGGGCCTAACTCACTAGCACTCCCCTCCTCCCTCCTCCCCCTCAGTGCGTGGGAAAGCCTTTGTCTATCCCAGATTGAGAGAGATAAGTTATGTAATGATTGTCAGTGGGCGGTCCTTAGTTGTTTACGATATGCTCACTAGAGGGCCGAGTATAAAAAGGGAAGTCTCGCCACATTTTCTTCAGAACTCATTAGGCAGAGCGACTTCTCATTTCCCTTGCTACTATATATATATTCTTCTGACTGATGTGAACTTTCTCTACTACCGTACATTCTATCTCCTCTTTTCCCGACCCTTTTTAACTTCAATGGTCCCTTTGGTGCAGAGCTAGTCAGCCAACGTATTATCGCTTGAGTTCTCACGAGATATATGCCTAGTAGATAGCCTATTTTGGAAGGGATAATTTAGAATAGGATTGATTAATGTTTGTTGCACTCGTATATGCATTTCCCTGTGTATTATTATTATTGTTCCTGTTTTCTGCTGGTCTAGGTAATGCTAGACTGGGATAAGGCTACTGGTGTTGTGATTCCCGATGTGTACTAGGTTTTGTTGAACCTGTACAATCGCAACGGAGACGTGGGAAGCCTAGGTGGTCTTTCTGACTGTGTACCTTGTGAGTTTAGCACTGTGTTGCGAGTGAGGGCTTTTGCCTCTGCCACCCAACACTGTGCTAACTCGGTTGCTTTGACTTTGAGAGGATCGCCAGGAGAGAACCAGATACTAGCGATCTGGATCTCTCAAGAGAGCATCCCGTCAATTAACGTAATTTGGCCGCACAGCCTTAAGGACCTCGCTAGGCTACGAGCCGCTTGCTCAGCCATTGTTTCCTAGCCTACTATATCCCAGCTAGACTTTGCTCGATCAGCAGATACAGAATAGTATTGAAGCTTTCCTTATGTATACTATTGTTTAAGCACTATTGATTTCATGTGTTGCACGCTTAGCTACTTTAGTGATTAGTGGCCCACGAGCACAATCCGAGTAGGCTATTGCCGGTGCATTGGCGGAGTACTTCTTTTTAATGTTTGCCATTTACTATTGCATATTCTTATAATTCTTCTTATGTCAATTTAAACCTTTAATGATATGTAATTGTCAGTGTTTTGCTTATTTGAATAGCTGTTCAAAATCCGATACGTACTTCTTATGAGCATCCGAGAAGCATCTAACTTTATCAGAAGATTCCTTGCTCGATGCTTAAGGACTATTGATTAACGTAACGTAATAGTGCCGATCCGAAGTAGAGGGTGGAGGACTTCTTAAGTTCTTAGTCAAGGGTGGATTACTTCGGCTTCGGCCAACACTATTCTTTGGTGTTGTTGTTTCTTACTTCTTTGTTTGATTGTTGACCAGACTAGATAATTCCTATCTCTTTATTAGTCTGTTGTGGAACACTAGTACCGAGTTCTTATATACCCCGTTATAGCAGATCGAACTCTGGAGGGTATTGGTGTTTTTTGTTCGGCTGGCAGTACTCAGGGTTTGGGATCGTGTTTTTCCGTTGTGGCAGCGAGCCGTACTCGAGTCCTGTTTGAGAGCCCTGGTGTACCCGAGTGCCAGGTCGTAACAAGATGCTCGTATCGGAAATGGAACCCAAAAAGGCAGGCAGCGGAACAATGCTCGTGCAGGCTATGCACACAAAAAGGCAGAATATATAATGCCGTCGGAGCCAAGAATATCCTAAACACTACAACACTAATAATAATCGCCACAATGCAGTATTCCTATCAACAAAAAGAGCCTAAGTCGTTTGTGTCTCAATACATCAAACTAGGCTGCGAAATGCTTGTGTAATCATAAATGGGTATGCATAAAAAGAGTAATTAGGTTAATATACTTAATGTCTACTATGATTGATAAAGTCTAGCTAGAGTCAATGATACGAGATACTGGTGCGCATGGCATGCTGCATAGCCTAGTGCAAATCTCAAGTCTGTGCGTCAAATATTACGTTATAATGAAGGGTAGCTCTCTTGAGAAACCTTAATACCGAAGTATTAAGCGTTCTCCTGGCGTACCTCAAAGACAAACAACGAGCTTAGAACAGTGCAGAATGGTATAGGCAAAAAGCCCTCATTCGTGCATGCTCTACTCTCAATGGCACACAGACTAGAATTTACTCAATCAACTCCAGTTCTCAGGTATGTCGTGCCGCTTTTAACTAAAGCCAGCACTCATAGGAAACAATACCTATTATATCAGACTCCCAGTCTAGCATTATCTAATCCAGCAGAACATTAATAACTAAAGGATATGAAAGCAATATGAAAGCCAACCAATGCTTCGTGATCCACTTATCTTAACAACTAACATACACAGGTTATATCAGACCTTAACACACAATACAACTGGCCAGCATGAAGCTGATTTTGCAGAGTTAACCAGAGGGGATATAATGTTAATAAAGGTGGTGAAAGATATGAAAAATGAGAGATAGGCAGAGGAAAAGATTCTCAGGGGCGGAGCGGGAATAGATAGCAAGGGAAAAAAGATGAGTGTGTTCTAGAAACCAGATCTGAGGGAGAGAGTGGCGAGGAACCAGTATATATACTCGCACTAGCTCGAGCCGCGTGGGAAACCAGCGGTTGCAAGTCGTCCAGCCACTAGCAAGGGAGCTCAGCATGGTAAGGACCTCTCTCCACCAACCCCCGCGAGGCAGCCAGCCGTGACGTCATCGAGCGGGACAAAAAACACTGCGCGCCCCCTCTCACTCTGTTCTACTCCCTCTCTCTCTCCCAGATCCTATCATTACTAGTTAATGACAAAACATATACTTTACAATTAAATATATAAAGCCTTGACATGGGCGAAAACAAAGAGCCTTTCTGGACTGCCCATGACACGAGCTTTCATATGAAATAAAGCACACTCTAATACATAAACTGTAGCCCCATCCACTGCCCTGGCGATCCTAGCGAGTCACTGTAGGACAAGCCATGCGGTTCTAACGGAGTGGTCAACGTCACACCCCCCCCAAGATTTTTCTCAGAGGCCCCAAGGCTCACAAAAATCTGATGGTTAGAACCCATGCTATATCTCCACTTCCCATCACCCAGCGGCAGTAAAATATCTGGCACAGTTCTTCAACAAAACATTTTTTTCAAAATTATAACCCTCCCAACACAATAGGTCAAATTATATGTAGTTATGCTCCTCAAGAGCGAACTTCTCTAGCCCAGCATTCTGAGAGGAGTGCAACTCAGAATTACTGCTATAACATACTGAAAAAATTCAACTATCAAAGAAAGTTTTTTATTTGATTTTTATGTTTTTAATTTGTTTATTTCGGCTGCACTATAGGGGCAAGCCTAGTTTTTTCTTCTATACCAAATGCTCAACTCCTGCTTTACGACCCAATACGCTGGGCTACAACCGCGAGCCAACAAGCACCAAGCGCAAAATACTATTCAAACTAAAGCAGGAGGCTACCCGTGTGTCAATCTACCCCGGATCATATACCCTTGAACGACCATCTGCAACCAAGTTGTCACAACCGGCAATATGGCGTATGTCCAGGTTATATACCAATAACCTTAGTGACCACCTGGTCAGCCTCATATTCCGATTGTGAAACTGGTCCAAGAACTTGAGAGGGTGATGATCTGGGTAAACTACAACGACCGGACCATAGGCTGGAACACAGACTTCGAAATGCCTCAGAGCAAGTACAACCGCCAGCAGCTCCTCCTCGACAACAGAGCAGCTCCCCTGGGGCGAATTGTACTTCTCCGAGCAGAAACTAACAGGATGCTCCAGCCCATCATCGTCCTTTTCCACAAGGACGGCACCAGCCCCCACACCACTAGCCTCCGTTGCTAGTTGGAAAGATAGGCTAAAGTCAGGGGCCCTGAGGATCGGGTGAGTGCACAACAGGTGTTTTACTTCTCCAAACACCCTCTCACACTCAGGCGCCCACTTGAACTTCTCATCCTTCCAGTTATCCTCCACCTGAGCTTGACTGTCCGTTCTCCTTCTCCACCTTGACTGCTAAACGTCATCACAGGCACAGTGAGAGGCTCAGGGGGGTGCCTCCCATACTCCTTCATGGGATTAACATGACATAACTGATTGCGCTTCCGTCTGTCTGGAGTGGCTACCAAGTAAACCAGGTCCGATAGATCCTCCACCACCCTATAAGGACCAGCGTACTTCGCGGATAAGGGGTGACCTACAAGGGGCAGTAGAGTCAACACCTCCTGACCCATGTGAAACTCCCTGAGTTCAACCTTGAGGTCGTACCTGTCCTTCATGAGGGCCTGAGAGCTAGTCAAATTACGGCCAGCCAACTCCAGACTGCGCAACATCCATTCTCGACTGTTGAGGACACACTTGAGCATAGAACAAGGTTTTTCTGCACCCTCCCATACTTCTTCAACCATATGGAGAGGCCCTCTGACACGGTGTCCAAAGACGAGCTCATTAGGGCTGAATCCCAAACATTCCCCAGGTACCTCCCGTGCAGTAAACAAAACAACATGAATCTCCTGCGGGTAACCATACCGGGAAAAACACACTAGCAAGCCTCGGACCACCGTCCTCGCTGACCCATTTCTCATAGGGTACGCGTCAGGGTACCTCGTTGCTACATCTCTCGCCTGTGCAACACTGTCCTCCTTCAATTCGACAGCACCGGTACCACATTCAAGAACCTCCGGGTCTTCCAATTTCAACTTACGAATGTCCGAAGGAGCAAGCCTATCCAAGTGTTTGCGAAACAACTCATGCCCCCGTCCTACATTAAATTTGGCCTCCCGTTGCTCTCTCTCTGCGTACCGTTGCTGTCTCATCGTCTTTTTAAGCCCATCCTCTTCCTTTTCCACAACAGTTACTGGGTCTTCTTCAGACTCGATATTTGGTCCTAATACTGAGTCCCCGAGAATGTCCGCTGATACTAAACTCTCAACCGCATCAACTTTCAACCCCTTCTCGGTACCCTTCCTCCGCTGATCTAAAGATTGTTGACCAGAATGTAACTCCCTGGATGCAGGATCTCCGGTGACAACACACGCCATAGGCTGCACCGGACACTTCTCAACCCACTCCTGCTCCTCCCCACTCACGTCGGCCAGCTTCTCGGCAACGACCAAGGGTGGAGCCTCAGAAGTAGGTCCCGCAAAGTCGTTGCCGAGAAGGAGGTCGACGCCCCCAACAGGCAACTTCTCCACAATCCCTACATCCAGGTCACGAGTCACACCATCAACTTCCACCTTCATTCTCACAAGCGGGTATGACCTTGTCGCATTAACTCCCTGAACCACAATCACCCGCGCCGTATTGACAGGTTTACCAGTGAAATTTCTCAACAGTGTTTGCGATGCCCCAGTGTCACGCAAAATTCTCACCTCATGTCTTCTACCCCCCCACTCCACACAACCGAGTCCCCTGTGGTCACTAAAGGCATCACGGACAGGGAATAAGCCTTCCGGATCCTTCTGCACTGGCAGTGTATTTACCTCGGAAGAAATGCCTCTAACAAACTCCGATGTCCTCTTGAACACTCCAATGCCGTGAGCAAAAGACACGGCTGCCGGAGGAGGTCGACTAGGGCACTCATTTGCCTTATGACCCTCCTGGTGGCAACTAAAACACATAAATTTCGGCTTCGGCTTATACTGTGATGTAAAAGGCCCCTGACTTTTCACATACGGTGTGGTGTAAGGTTTGGATTCAGTTTTAGTTTCATGGCTCTTCTGTTTAAATGTGTCATTGTTACGGGGAGGGGGAGGATAACGGTCCTTAGCACTTACATCGTACTTCTGTGAGGACCCGCAACTCCGAATCAACGACAGCCGTCGATCAGCCATTTCTGCTGCTTCGACTAGAGTTCTTGGGTTTTTCTCCTTCAAGTTCAAAGTTAGATCACCGCCCGTGCTCTTAAAGAACTGCTCCAACATCATTAACTGCTTAATTTCATCAAATGTTGTGACCCTCTCAGATCGGAGCCAGTTCCCCATAGCATCGGACAAGTCCCGGGCGTGTTCCAAAAAGGTGCTATCTCTTCCCTTAGTTACACCCCGGAACTTCAAACGGTACGTTTCTGGTTGCAATTCGTAAGCCCTCAGGACAGCCTCCTTGAGATCCTCATACACAATACATAACTCCAAAGGTAACGCATCGTAGGCTTTAAGACCCTTGCCTATTAATCTAGAGGATACAAGTGCTGCCCATTTATTCTCTGGCCACTGGTGTTCCTGGCACTTCTTCTCCAAAGCGTGTGAAAAATTCTGTTACACCACTCTCATCAAACACCGGAACCAGTTTCAATAAGTGCGAGAGAGACTGCTCATGAACACGGTACCAGCCCCAAGTCGCTGTCCCGTTGCCTCTACTCGCGACTTCTCTACATCCATGTCGGCACAGTACCTAGTCGACTCTAAGTTAGCTTGGATTTTTGCTAGCTCTATGTGCTGCTGACTGATAGTTTTTCTCTCTTCTATCTTAGCTCTCTCATCTATCTTGGCTAATTCTCTTTGCTGCTGGAGCTCACCTGCCCTTTGTTGCTGCTGAATCTTAGCTAATTCGAGCTGATACACTAATTCTGGAGTTAACCCTTGAGAGGTGAAGGTGCTACAATGTTTGAAATTACCGGTGGTCCCCCAGGGGCAACCCACCCTGCCAGTCACCACCCAACTGCGGAAGCGTACCCGGGGTCGGCAAACTACTGGGATGGCTGGGAGTCGAGTGTAGGGGAAGCATGGCCGAAGGGCTCTGAGCACTCAACCCATCTCGCTCACCAGTCACCCTGCCCAGTACACACGTTATCAAGTTATCCCTGGTCATGCCGCTCGTACCCGCATGACCGATAGCTGTGGCCAGGCATTGAAGACCGTACCGCTCCATACCCTCCAACCGCTCGGCAGTAACAGGCCATTGCAAAAATATCCTAGCATCCTCCTCACAGTTCACCTGATTAACCACATCATCACACTGCTGTTCCTCAGTCTCGACATTACGTACTGTGTCTCCATTCTCCTCTGATCCGGTATAAGACATGATGCTCACAAAAATTTCTCACCACAATATTCAGAAAAGAAGCACCCCAAACTCTTATACCTCAATATACACACAAAAATTCTCGGAAATACTCAAGGGCTATACTATGTTGCAAAACAAAATTATTCTTGCTGATCCCTGCAAAATATTCTCCAAAACAACAAATGTTCCCTGCTAATAAATGTAGGTTCACCAAATCCTAGGTAAGGTCGCCATTTGTTACGACTGGGGTTCAAATATATCAGGGCTCTTATTCATTGGACTAGTAATGGCATAAATGTTACAACGGAAAGCGCTAGCTCCAACCTCTGAAGTATATTCCCAGTGAACAAAGAACACAAATACTCTACAGAGTTCTACATGCAATAATAGGCTATCAAACTCTCAATAAATGTGCGTCTACTCTAGGCTTAATGTTATGTGAAAACAGCCTATTACTACCTATAACCGAAGGTGCTTGGTTATGGTATACAAAGTAAGGTGGTAAGAGAAGTTACAGCTTACGTTACTTTAATCAATAAATGTCAGGCACTCCTGCATGAAAGAAAGTGCACTAAAGTCCTTCAACACTAACAAGGAATCTTCTTTAAATGTTAGATGTTATAAAGATGCTCGTATCGGAAATGGAACCCAAAAAGGCAGGCAGCGGAACAATGCTCGTGCAGGCTATGCACACAAAAAGGCAGAATATATAATGCCGTCGGAGCCAAGAATATCCTAAACACTACAACACTAATAATAATCGCCACAATGCAGTATTCCTATCAACAAAAAGAGCCTAAGTCGTTTGTGTCTCAATACATCAAACTAGGCTGCGAAATGCTTGTGTAATCATAAATGGGTATGCATAAAAAGAGTAATTAGGTTAATATACTTAATGTCTACTATGATTGATAAAGTCTAGCTAGAGTCAATGATACGAGATACTGGTGCGCATGGCATGCTGCATAGCCTAGTGCAAATCTCAAGTCTGTGCGTCAAATATTACGTTATAATGAAGGGTAGCTCTCTTGAGAAACCTTAATACCGAAGTATTAAGCGTTCTCCTGGCGTACCTCAAAGACAAACAACGAGCTTAGAACAGTGCAGAATGGTATAGGCAAAAAGCCCTCATTCGTGCATGCTCTACTCTCAATGGCACACAGACTAGAATTTACTCAATCAACTCCAGTTCTCAGGTATGTCATGCCGCTTTTAACTAAAGCCAGCACTCATAGGAAACAATACCTATTATATCAGACTCCCAGTCTAGCATTATCTAATCCAGCAGAACATTAATAACTAAAGGATATGAAAGCAATATGAAAGCCAACCAATGCTTCGTGATCCACTTATCTTAACAACTAACATACACAGGTTATATCAGACCTTAACACACAATACAACTGGCCAGCATGAAGCTGATTTTGCAGAGTTAACCAGAGGGGATATAATGTTAATAAAGGTGGTGAAAGATATGAAAAATGAGAGATAGGCAGAGGAAAAGATTCTCAGGGGCGGAACGGGAATAGATAGCAAGGGAAAAAAGATGAGTGTGTTCTAGAAACCAGATCTGAGGGAGAGAGTGGCGAGGAACCAGTATATATACTCGCACTAGCTCGAGCCGCGTGGGAAACCAGCGGTTGCAAGTCGTCCAGGCACTAGCAAGGGAGCTCAGCATGGTAAGGATCTCTCTCCACCAACCCCCGCGAGGCAGCCAGCCGTGACGTCATCGAGCGGGACAAAAAACACTGCGCGCCCCCTCTCACTCTGTTCTACTCCCTCTCTCTCTCCCAGATCCTATCATTACTAGTTAATGACAAAACATATACTTTACAATTAAATATATAAAGCCTTGACATGGGCGAAAACAAAGAGCCTTTCTGGACTGCCCATGACACGAGCTTTCATATGAAATAAAGCACACTCTAATACATAAACTGTAGCCCCATCCACTGCCCTGGCGATCCTAGCGAGTCACTGTAGGACAAGCCATGCGGTTCTAACGGAGTGGTCAACGTCACACACATGAAATTATAATACATGTGGTACTCCAAGGATTCGAACCTAGGATACTCACACCGAAATTTCGCGCACTAACCATTAGGTAGCTATCAAGACAGTGACCACGGAACTCATGGCTGAGTCGATTTGATAATTTTTTGTGATAAGATACTTGATATGGGCCGGGCAGATTCCTGGAGTCTCTCCCAGGGGGATCCTCCGTAGTGGAGTCGGAGGGGGAGTGCGGCTACGCGCTGTCATGGCCATAGATTGATATAAGTTCAATAATGCAAGTATAACACAATATCGTATATTCAACGCTTCCCCACTCGAACATGAAGTTTGCTGTGACTTTTGAAAGTATTTGTACCATACTACATCATACTTAAATTTACAATAGCTTAATAATACAATAGCTTACATTTTTCCTGTGAATAGTTAAATGCGTTTTTTTTTTTTTTTCCAACTTATCGCTCCTGGAAAACGAAGAACTATACAGTGGAGTCCTTGGAGTCACTTTGAAGTAGTGATACCATGCTTAATTATACACTTCATATTTTGTTTTTTTCCTATAAAAATAAGTTTTAAATGAAATAAGGGTTAAACAACACATAGCTGCACAAAATAAATAAATAAATAAATAAATAAAAGCAAAAACAAATAATGAATAAAAACAAAAAGTCCCCAAAGTCTATAATGCTATACTCAGAAAATTGTACTTTGTCAATTTGTGAAGTAAATCAGACTGTAACGAGTGTATTACCTGCCACAACGACGTCATTACCGGGTGTCGTCACCCAGATGGTTCACTTTTTGGCCGATTTTTGCATGTATTCATTATTTTTCTAGTTTCCTCCCTAGACCTCCATCAAATTAAAAAAAAAAAACATCCATTAGATCCCCCTTCTAGATTAATTTGTACATTTTTCGGTAGAAAAATGTCCCGGCCGAAGGCCGGTTATTCCAACATTACAGGCTCACTATCGTTCGCCTGGGAAAAAAATCGACGCCTAAATAGCACGGAAGGTCTAAATATTGACGAAGAAATGGGGCGAAAGGTCTTAAAATCGACTAACTAATGGGGCAAACATCTTAGCATCTGAAAATTAATGGGACTAATCATGAGGGAGAAAGTGGCCCAGAAAACCGGCCCATCCCCCCTTAATGGTGTGAGAGAGAGAGAGAGAGAGAGAGAGAGAGAAGAAGGAGTTGTGTGCATTAAAAGGATAAATACCTTCTCAAATAACTCTCTGCCTTCCGTATCAAGTATAAATATACAAAAATACATACTGTTTGTATCTTTATACTTGATATTGACAGATAACTTGAATTTAAAGGCGACAATAGGGTTGGGTGGTGGCTGATAACACCGTGTTTGATGGAGGAGCAATAATGGTTTGGTGGTTCTCACAGGTAAGCCACGGTAGCCTTGTCCGTTTCTTAGTCATTAATGTGCGACTTTAACCTTATGACACAGGGACAAGTGGCTTATTTATACACTTTTGGTAATGCACTATATTGAAATCAATTAGGGGACGGTGTGACAAAAGTTGTGTCAAAATATCATACTGATCCAACTGTTTGTAAATTATTCCCGAAATACGTTGCCACACGGCCTCTGAAACCCATAGTAGGTATTTATTTCTTTATGACGAGCTATAGCGAGCCAGTTATTTAGTAGGAACCGTCTATAATACTAAATGATAACCAGAAAAACCTGCCTTTATGCCTCATCATTCTCAAAGACCCATTTATTTAACCCCTTCTGTACCGGCGACGTCTTTTTAACTATGTTCTGGCTAGTATTACACGATTTTCTTCAGTTTAAAAAGGATCTGCATTTAACAGGCTTTGAACTATCTCACTTAACCCTTTCAACTATATTCTAGCTACTATAACACGATTTTCTTCAGTTTGAAAAGGGCCTTCAACAATAAACAGGCTTCGAACTATCTCACTTAACCCTTTTTGCTACCACAGATCCTTCTTGAACTGCACAAAATCGTCAAAATATAACAACAAAAAACAAAATTAAAATCATCGCCGGTACAGCAGGGGTTAACTGCTAACCCTTTCAGTACCGGTGATGTCTTTTTATATTATTTCATAATATTGAGACGATTTCATTAAGTTTAGGAAGGATATATGGTATCTAAAAGGATTCAATGAAATAGTCTGTAGCCTTTCATTGGGTAAACGTCCTTCCTAAACTGAATAAAATAGTCTAATAGTTGCCAGAATATAATGAAGAGGACGTCACCGGTACTGAAGGGGCTAAGCCACTCCACCAGTATGCAAAAAGCGCCGACTATTATTATACAATTATAATTCAGATTCGGAAGGGTATATGGAAGTCAAAGGTTAGATCGAGATAGTCTTTACTCTTATCATTCCCACAGATCCTTCCTAAGCTGTATAAAATCGTCTAATGATAGCTAGAATAAACTGTTAAAATGCGTGATGATCGTCAACGGGGTAAGCCACGCCACCAATAGGCGCAAAGCGAAATAGCGGCCGATTGCACGTAAAGAACTTAATACCAGTAAAGTGTTTCATAAAGTCCATGCCCAGAATGACGTTTTGTGATGGAAACTAGTCCATAACGTAAAGTGTCGTCGGAACATAAGCTATACGGTGGTTAGCGAAATAAATGCGCATGTTGTTAATGGCCCTCGTGATCCGGATCAAACCATCGGTCCCGAGCGCACCTACGATGCACGGGGATTGGACCAAGTCGAGTGTGTAGCAAGCGTTTGGGTGAATTATGGAAAAGAGGTTGCCGGTGACCAGAAGTGCCCTTTCACATCGACCTTTTATCCACACAGTTTGGTAGACTCGGTCATCATAACACTGCTTTCTATCATACCACCTTCCTGACAGAAAAGGTCCGCTCGGGTAAAATCCCAGGAAGCATTCATGACTCGCCAGAAACTCCATTCCTAGAATAGCATAAGTCTTTCCAGTACTGTATTTGTTGAATTTCTCTACTAAGAAATCCATCTTGAACTCATGATAACACCTTGTTCTGAAACTAATGCATACTGTTCCAATAATCAGTGGGTTAAAGTTGGCATTAATGGGCTTTATGTTCTGATAGGTAATGCCCATGTTCAGCAAGCAGTTTAGGCTGACTGTATTATTGGAAGAGCCAGAGTCGATTAGAAGCGGAATGCGACGGCCCAGCACGGTGCCCTGGATATAATATAGCCCATCGGTGAACTGTGTAGCTTCCATGTAGTAGTTGGGCACCCAGTGAGAGCACGGGCACCATGTGGTAGACTCAGCAGAGGGCAAACTTTGCGTAACTGCCCGGCCAGCCAAGAGATCTTTTAGAGAAACATCATTCTCCGAAGAGTCTTCATTTTGCAAGGGGATGCTTTGCAGGTTGTTTATGGCGCCTAAATGCTTACAAAACGCTTGAGAAACTAAACTGAGATAATTTTTGCCATTGCACCGGCCTGTACTGCTGCATATGTTTGCCCAGAGGGATTTTGTGAGGTCCGTACGAGAATCCCATTTTTTTCCGGACGAATTAACATCATAGTCTTTTGATGTTTTGCCTTTTTCTTTATACTCTTTTTCGGTCTGGGATTGTGGGGCGACTTTTTCATTATCACAAACTGACTCAAACCGGTTCATGCACTTTTTTATTGCCGACGTCACCACCCACTCCACACCCCAAGCAAAGGACATAGAGAACATTTTAGAGATAACCCTACGCCTGGGCTTAATCTATATCAAGTTATATTACCTTTTCAACACTAAATCCGCAAAAACAGTAATAGTTCGAATATATATATATACTTGCAAAGCACACGATGAATACAGCAAATACAAATTAAGAATGTCTAAAAAGCAGTCACAAAGACGCAGCTAAATTTGTAAATGTTAAACGCTCAACTGGTCGTGAGTTACTGATGTCCAACATGTTGCCGTATCTCATCATCATTTTTACCTTGCATACCTTTCCCTAGGTAACGCATGTATTACTTTTCGGGAAAAATATATATATAATTTTGTTGTTGAAGAAAAGGCCGATATTAATATAAAAAATTACTTTTAATATTAATTAAATACGAGGATTATACTATTTTAGTTTAGTTACTGTAACAATATCCATTTTCTGTAAATGTTTGTTAGAGAAAACTACCATTATATGGGTAACTGAATGCAATTTGAACAACTTCATAGGCAAAGTTTCAGTTGGCCCGTATTCCTAGACAAACCCCATCATGGTCGGTGGCAATAAAAATAGTATTGCCGTATTACAGTGCATATGATACGGAATTTGTAATTGCAACGAGAATTACTGTAACATTTTGACAGCAGTGCTTATTACAATTTCAACATCGAGCGTACCATAGAGACTGGCTAGGAATACGGCCACACTATAGTAATTAACCCTTTGAGTACCAGCGACGTGTGTTATATTATATTCTAGCTATAATTAGATGATATTTTACAGCTTAGGAGGGATCTGTGGTAGTTATATTAAGAGTTGGTTGAGATAGTCTGAAGCCATATTATTGCTAGAGGTCCAAGCTGATTAAAATCGTCTAATAGTTGCCAGAATATGATGGAAAGGACGTCCCTGGTACTGAATGGGTTAACAGGAATAGGAATACACATCATTGTCTCTTAGATGTCCTTCCTAAACTGAGCATTATCAGCTATACCCTGTTCCAAATAAGTAGGCCAAAACTCTTGAACATTAACCTCAATAACTCACAAACTTCATACTCATAACTTCAAAATAAAGCTATTAGATTAATCAATAACCCTGCAATCACACAGGACCTTCCTACATTATCCATACGAAGAAACGTTGCATCCCTTGCATTATTCTACAGATATTTTCACAGCAATTGTTCCGAGGAACTTGCTTCAATTGTGCCGCCTCTCCACATCTTTCCGCGTAGAACTAGGGCAGCTGAGAGCGCCCATGAATTTACACTTTCTCCTCCACAATGCAGAACTTCTGCTTATCAGAATTCATTTATCCCCAGAGCTACTACTCTTTGGAATTCACTTCCCTCGAATTGCTTTCCACAAACTTACAATCTGCAAATGTTTAAATCCAGTTGTTACAAACATGTTATGAATGGAGGATGCCTTTAGGCACATGGGCCTTTTTGTTTTATCTGTGTTTTTCCTTCCTCCGTTCATTGTCTCTTTAAAAAAAAAAAAAAAAAAAAAAAAAAAACGACTAGAGTAATCCAGCTAATATGTCTACCATTTGGGAAGGGTCAGCCAGGGAATAGATGCGGAAATTGACAGCCAATTTGCTCTAGCCCTTTTTAAATTACAGAGGCTAGGGTTCACAATTTCTAACTAGATTAATCAAGCTAATATTTCTACCATTTGGGAAGGGTCAGCCGGAGAATAGGTGTGTAAATTAACAGCCCATTTGCTCTTTGAAATATAGAAGTCATTGCTCACATGTCTGGCCTACCTATTTGGAACAGGGTATAGTACTATAGTCCGTTCAATCTAGGTTGGGAAGAAATCGTAACCTCTAACCTCTGTAACTCAAAAAGGGCTAGAGCAAAATTAATGAGCTGTCAATTTATACACATATTCCCTAGCCAAGTCTTCCTATTTGGTTGAAATATTAGCTCGATTACTCTAGTCCTTTTTTAGTTACAGAGGTTAGAGGTTACGATTTCTGGCCAACCTAGATTGAACGGACTATAGTGGCAATAACCCTTAGAAGATACGATAACGGATCTCTTTTCTGTTTGCTGGCTATTATTAGACGATGTTATGCAATTAGCAAGAGTATATGGAAGTCAGAGGGTTAATTGAGATAGTCTTTACCAGTATCGTTCCCATAGATCCTTCCTAAACTGCTTGTAAGCGTCTTATGAATGCAAGAATAAAGTGTCAAAATGCGTCAAAAATGATCGTCTAATTGTCTCAATCTCATGGCTGGTATTTTGTAATGCCCGCTGTTTCACCCCATTAGTTTACCTATTTGTAATGTTTTGCCCCATATATTTGGCGCTTATAAGACGTTTCGTTCCATTCAGATGTGATTTAATAGCGAGTGATAGCGAGTATATTTCTACCTAAAAATGTACAATTTAGCTTGTGAGGCATGTAAAGTATAGGTTTGGTGACTTTCGATACACAGCACTTGGCCACACAGCTCATCTCCGTAGCCTTGCCTTTTGTAGACTGTGTATAGCGAGTTATCCGGTGACCGGTCATCTCAACCAGTAGCTCTCAACCAGTACCAAATCAACCAATACGGTTAGGTTAGGTTAGGTTAGGTTAGGTTAGTACTATATTTTGGCACTGGTTTCGTTGGTCTGGGTTAATTTGGCACTGGTTGAGAGCTACTGGTTGAAATGGTCTACTGGTTGAGATGACATGGAACCGAGTTATCCAACCTGGTACGGTCGCGCTAATAAGTCATGTCTCACCTGTCATTACGTTTGGCTTGCTCTGTGCTGTATCAATGTCTGTCAGATGTTGAATAGGGTGGGTAAGTGTAGGAACATGTTTGCATATTTCACTTGATAGCAAGAATTGAAGCTTAGATATTGCTGATACCAATTATTGATCAAAACATACTTGGTGCTGAGACATGACTTATTAGCGCGACTGTACAAAGGAATTATACCCGGTTTCAAATAAGTAGGCCAACAACCATTAACCCGGGAACTGCGGGAAGACTCTTTAGAGTTCGGCCGGCGGACTGCGGGAAGACTCTCTGGAGTAAGTAAAACTAAAAATCAACTTTTTACATCGAAAAAAAAAATATTTTTTATTTATTTTTTTTTTTTTTTTTTTTTTTTTTGGCCCCTGGGCCATGCAAAATCTCAGTCCTCTACCTCCCCTCCTTCCCCACTTTCCTCCTATTCCTCAGTTATCACCTATTTTCCCTATTATTCCCTTATTCTGAGGTATATTTTCGTGCTAACATTAGCGAGTTGCAAGCAGGGTGTTGTCATCACTGATGGCCATCGAGTGCAAGAGAGAGAGAGAGAGTATCGATCGACTGTGTCTCAGTGGCCTTGGGGGAAATTGGCGGGAAAGGAGTTTGCCTCACCCATAGATTATACAACTCGCGGGCTATATCTCCGATTTTGACCATCCAAACGCTGTTTTCACTCGTTTTATTGTTGTTTCAGGTTAATACCTTTATAATCAACCCATAATAGGCGCATATGGATAATTATTAATGCTATTAATGGTACAATGAATATTTTAGTGACGAAAAACCTCAAATACGTCAGCACAGGGGGAGGTTTTCATTTACCCCCGTGCGCACTTCAGAGGTTAAGGAGATAGTACTCGGTTTTTCTGGACCCCCTTCTCCCTCATGTTTAGCATATTAGTTTTGAGGTTTTAAGACGTTTGTTCCGTTAGTTTGGCAATTATGAGACCTTTCGCCCCATTTCTTTATCAATATTAAGACCTTTCGTGTCATTTAGGTGTCAATTTTTTCCAGGCGAGCGATACCGAGCCTGTAATTTAAGAAGGAATCAGCTTTGGGCCGGGTCATTTTTCTACCGAAAAACGTACAAACTTAACTTGAAAGGGAGTCTATGGGGGGTTGTTTTAAATTTGATGAAGGTCTAGCGAGGAAACTCAAAAATATATTATATTAATACATAGACCAAAAACCAAGCACTACCCCAGTAGTGAGAGTAATGTGTAGTTGCCGCTGCCGCGGTAACTACACATTACTATTTTTAGCCACTAAAACTAGAAATTCGCTATGCAATTTGCACTAAAAAAATCAAGTTTTGAGTGTAGTTTTATGTGGGAAAGTATGATAAATATTGATAAATAACTTTAGGAGTTATAAAGCATAGTCTAGTTGCCGCTGCCAAAGCATTGTCTAGTTGCCACGGCAGCGGCAACTAGACAATCTAGTTTGAAGCCTCCTAGATCGACCTGGGAGGGGAGAGCACCCCCCCCCCCCACCCGGCCCCTCCCTCTCCCCCTCACCTCATGGAGCCAGCCGCACAGCACTACTCTCCCGCTCGTCGACTTTCTCTCTCTCTCTCTCTCTCTCTCTCTCTCTCTCTCTCTCTCTCTCTCTCTCTCTCTCTCTCTCTCTCTCTCCAGAGCTTATAGATATAGTATTGTATTTAATTATTTTGTTTTTCCATTTGTCTTTTACTTTCGTTTTTCCAGTATATAATATACTGTATATATTAAATCTGTATATAGGTAAGGTAATTGAAAAAAGAATGTCATATTATAAATATGTGTTATTCATTGGCTCTCTCTCTCTTTTTTCATTCGTTTTCCCCCTCCCTACCGTGAGAAAAATATGGGGCAGGTGTGCCTGATCACTGGTAATGATATTTCGTGGTGTAAGGACGTAGGCCTCTTCTGTATATCCGGTGTTGGGCGTAGGTCTTCTGTACATCCAGTGAGATATATCCAATTATAATTTATTTTTCCCTCCCTATCGAGACAAAAATATGAGCAGGTGTGCCTGAGCACTGGTAATTATATTTCGAGGTGTAAGGACGTAGGCCTCTTCTGTATATCCGGTGTTGGGCGTGATCCTCCCTCTCCCCCTCACCCGAGGGAGCCAGCCACGCGGGCACTACTCTCTCCCTCCCGACCGTGAGAAAAATATGAGCAGGTGTGCCTGACCACAGGGAATGATATTTCGACGTGAAAGGGCGTAGGCCTTTTCTGTATATCCGGTGTTGGGCGTAGGCCTCTCTCTCTCTTTCGTTCATTTTCTCCCCCTTGCATTATATGCGTACTGTATAAATATACAAGAAATGCCCATTAGTAATAAGTGGGTTACACAATTTAGCGGGAAAACTATAGAGAATCGCAGACAATAACTGTGGTAAACTATTAATGGAAGTTAAATATTACTAAGCTATAATGAATCAAATAAAATCAATCTAAATAAAAACTACTCCATATCTAAATTGAATTCAATCTGAAACAAGCTAATTTATATCCAAAGGTCTCACATAATAAATTTATATATAGGGTAAAGTTATAACGGTTAATATTAGCCAGGCATTAACTCACCAATAGTTCCACGTGGCAATGAGGCAAGGGAGAACGTGTTACCCAATATGGCGGACAACGGAGAACGAGACTTCGGTCCCGAGACTCGAGTCAAGTTAAAGAAAGAATAAATGATTACATGGGAATGAACATGAATATTATGTTTATCTGTCTGTCAGTCATGGCGTCGATGAGAGCGTCGTGATGGTGTAGCTGTTTGTATTGCTGTCAGTGTATTGTGATTAGAGGCTCAAAAGCGCGATCAACTGAGGGCGGAAAATAGATGTTAACTGGTTGGTGTTCGACAGTGTTCGTGAAGGCTCTGGTCTTCCTCAAAGGCACACCTTGCTGCCTTGGCAAACGCCAGGAGCCCAAATTATCGTACCGCATCTAGGTTGCTCCATACGATAAATTATATTAATATATACGATAAATTCATGTATACTACATAAGACCATGGCAATATTGCTTAATAGCATATTAGGCCTTTTATAACTTAACTTATTTACAATCTTATAATATACGATCTACTCGTCCTACGTCGTGCTGCAGGAGCGACCGTGACGTCACAGAGACATACGGGATCACAAACGAGTCATAGCCTATCGTATTTACGATACACTCCCCCCACAAAAAAAGACCTGAACCCCACCTTAAACTTAAAGTTGCCCAGAGGCTATCTTCTGACGCCACAAGCCGACGGCGCCAGCAGCAGCGCGTCTGGGACGCGTCCCGGTCCGAGAATGATCACCATCAGTAAGAGGAGAGTCGTTCCTTTGAGAATCCTCGGACCCAGCAATAACAGGTGGAGCATCAGATTGCAATGCGGAATCGAGCTCCAAAGCATACAAACGTGCGATAGGACGAACAGTAGTTCCAGTGGCTGTCTTCAATAGCGCCACCCATTCTACAGAGTCTGCCCCACTTGTATACCTCCAACACGCGGCCCAATTTCCAGTATAAACGAGGACTATCTTGTTTAATTAAAACAACTTCACCAACTGTAGGTGCCGTTGGTCTACCAGAGGGAGTAACACTCCTTTCCCTCAATGCTAGCAGATATTCACTAATCCACCGTTTCCTAAAATCCTCGATTATCCTGGATATATTATACTGGTATCTCTTAGACACCGCTACCTCAGAGTACAACGAGAGATCCTCTAACTCTTCTATGGATTGGAAATCAGATGGAAACGCAGTCAATGGTTTTCCATATAGCAAGTGAGCTGGCGTTAATGGTAGTGGTTCTTGCAGGTCGGTGTACACATATGTAAGCGGGCGATCATTCACGACTGCCTCTATCTCTGTGAGGACTGTCGTCAACTCACTCTTCTTTAATAGAGCACGTCCTACTACTGCTCTGAGTCCTGATTTTACTATGCCGACACACCGTTCCATCATTCCACCAAAACAAGGTGCCTTAACTGGAATGAACCTCCATTCGCACTTCTTCTCTCCCAAAAAAGTGAAGATAGTAGGATCACTACTCATATCCTTTAGATATTTTGATGCTTTGGCATAAGTGGGAGCATTGTCGCTAAGAATGAGTTGAGGGAATGAACAACGGGCACAAAACCGTCTAAACACCAGCATAAATTCTTCGCTAGACATATTATCACATAGTTCTAGGTGTACCGCTCGAGATGTTGCACAGGTAAACAATAATATGTAAACCTTCTCATGCTCCCTCATCTTCAATGCCCCTGTGTAATCTAATCCTACCGCTTGGAAAGGTTCTACGTGCTTTACACGGCATTCAGGTAGAGGTGGAGCTGGTCCCATTGCATATGGTTTACCTTTTAGTCAATGGCATATTACACACTTTCTTACTACGCGTCGAGCTACTTGTCGAACTCTGGGTATCCACCATGTAAGACGTAAATTTGATATAATATGACATACCCCGTAGTGTTTTACTTCCCCATGTGCACGTATGATCAATAGATCAGTAACGTGATGTCTTGTTGGCATAAGTATAGGGCGGTTTGTGCCGTCTGATACACCCGACCACTTCAGGCGACCCTCACACCTGATGAGGCCATTGTCTAGGTGCAACCTTAGTTGATGCACTATATTAGGCATTAATGTCTTATTCGAGCTTTTCAAGGATTCTAATTCATTGGAAAAGGTTGCTACTTGAACCCATTTGATCAAAGTTACTTCAGCTGCTTTAAATTCACGAGCATCAATTTTGTGACCCCTGTTGCAGAGTTGGCCCGTTACTTTAAGCTTGATGTTGGATACATATCGCAATACCCAAGCTACAACTCTGACTAGTTTATTATAGTCACCGAATCTTGCCCACTCTATTATTGGACCCGGTGGCTCATTTGGTTGGGCTGTAATTGCCACTGTTTCCAGTGGCAGAAGTCCCTCATCAACAGCATGGCAAATCGTCCATTCACTTTCATGGAGCAGCCACTTTGGACCATGCCACCACAATTCGGACTTGACTAACTGGCTAGCCGTTATACCCCTAGTTATGAGATCGCTAGGGTTTTCTTTTGTATTTACATAATGATAAGCAACGTCTGGCAAAAGGGCTCTAATCTCATCTACCCTATTCCGCACATAAACTGGCAGAGACTTCTTGCTATGTATCTAGTTGAGTGCGACCTGACTATCGCACCAAACGTGAACGATTCAATATTTAATTCGCTCTCGTATGCTACGCGTACATGTTGCACCAGACGTGCTAATAGCAGCATGGCAGTCAATTTCATTTTAGGGATAGTTACCTTTTTATCCGGGGCTACCTTGGCCCGGGCTGTAACTAAATATGCCCCAAATGAAGTAACGACGTTTATGGCTACCCCGTATGCCGTGGTGCTAGCATTGCAAAACGTGTGTAACGTAACATCACCGTACGCCACCACTTTACGAGGTATAGGTTTAGTACATAGGTTGGCATACTCATTCAACAACAATGTCCCTTGGTCATTCAGGTCCTCGGGCAAACTGTCATCCCATCGTATTTTACGTCTCCAAACTTCCTGCATTAGAATCCTAGCTCTTATGGTAACGGGTAATGCTAGACCCAAAGGATCAAAACATTGCGCAACTTTGCTCAACAGACTACTTTTTGTGTGCGCTCCTGTCTGCTGAGTAAAAGACCTTGTTTGAAAAGTTAGTATGTCATGTTTAGGTTGCCAGATCATCCCCAATTTTCTGGACTTTTCCTGGTTAAGAGATGCCGTACCGTCCACCTGTATCAAACTCTGAAGATCTTCACTATTAGTAACCCACTCGCGGAGAAATAGATGTGCATCCGCAAACAATCTGCGTGCTTGCCAGTATGTATATAACAAGTCATCCTGACTATTGCTAGAACCCTGTAAATTGTCTATATATAATCCCCGAGATAGTTTACTTGTGTCCTCATGAGTGTCAGCTAGATGTTTTCTGATTGTGGCATTTAACAAAAACTGTGAACACGTGGCCCCAAAGAGTACAACCCGGAAACGGTATATTATGACCGGACTTTCAGAGTCGCTAATGTCGCTGAACCAAAGAAAGCGGGTAACATCTCTATCTTCCTCCTTTAGCTTGACCATCAAGAATGCTTTCTCGATGTCACTGGTATAGGCGTACTTCCCCAGCCTAAACCGCAATAGATGTTGGGACAGGTCCGACACCATGGACGGACCTGTCAACAGGCAGTCATTTAGACTGGGTTGTTGACCTTGATGGGCAGAGCAGTCATACACCACCCGTATCGGTGTGGTGACGCTGTTTTTTCTTACCCCATGATGGGCCAGATAGTGAACCCTACCCTTCTTAATCGGTTCCTTGACATCGACTCTCTCAATAAAGCCCCTATCTTCATAACTCCGAAATACATCGTCATACGCCTGGCGCGTGCTCGGTTCGTTAGACAATTTCCGCTGCAATGCGCGCAGGCGACCTAATGCCAAACCATAGTTGGTAGGCAGGCTTATCTCACTGTTCTTCCAGGGTAAACTAACTTTATATTGTTTGTCTGAGGCACAGTAGCTCACAGACTTGTCAAACCTTTGTAGCACAACTTCCGAGTCATAATCAGTCTCCATAGGATTAATGCCTATGTGATCCAATCTCCACAGTCGTTCCAGGTCGAACTCGGCAGCCATCTTAGGGTCACTAGGTTGGGAATCCTCCCTCCCCAACTCCTCTGCCGCAGTTACATTGACTCTATATATTGAGACCGTGTCGACCAGGACCTTTGACTGAGTAGTATGCACCTTTCCGCTCATGCAATATCCAAATTTAGTGGGGATTAAAATTACACCACACATCTTTTTAAATCCAGGGTATACTACATCATAATAATGATCCACACCAAGTAGAACATGCACCTCACTCTGATTTCCCATGGGATCTGACAAGTTAACCCCTTTGCTACGTAATGCGTGTTCCACCTTCTTCACTCCTACAGATACAATATTCTGGTAGGGTGTCTACTACGATACAAGTCATAAAGTACCGTTTTTTACGGTAGAAATATGAAATCTCCGCTATCTCGTAGTCTTGTTTATCAGTAACCCCTGTGAAGCCCTGTAATCGAAGAGTCTTGGCCCCTACGATTCGGTGCTTCAGTCCCACTAGTATGGACCTCTTTATAAAGGAACGTTGAGACCCTTGATCTAGAAGTACCCGACAAACTTTGTTACTGTCATTACCTTCCATGGAAATCTGTATTGTGGGCAATATAGTGGTGTCTTGCGTGCTACCTAGTGTCACAGTTGTAGTACCCTCTGTTTTGGCGTCTTTGACTTTATCTGCTGTAGGACACAACTTATCAAAGTGATGTCCTTTGCAGTGGCGACAGGGCCTTAAGTATGTAGCAGTACATTGTCCCTGCTTACCATGTTCCTTACTTAGACAACCTACACATAGCTTCAATCTTTTCACCTGTGCTAGTTTTGTCTCATTTGTTGGGTACTTTACACAGAAACTCCATTTATGTTTGTTGTTACATAGCTTACATAGAATCTGAGCAGGTTTCTTATACGTACCCTCTTTCTTTTCTTTAGTCCCCACTGTCATGCATACTGTTCCCCTCTTCTCCACATGCTCACTCCCTCCTGACACATACATTCTCCCTTTGTTCAAATGTAGATTATTGATTTCCTTACTGAACTGAGTTTTGAACTCCCCCAGATCAAATGATCTAACCTTGTCAAGTATTGCCATAGGAAGCTTCTGATGCAAGATAATGACTATCATCAAGCCCTAGGGTGTCTAGCGATCGAGTATGGCACTCCAATTTGCCCTAAAATTTGCTAACTCCTCAACCTTATACTGTGGTTCTGCGAGCTTTAACAAGGCAACGACATGGGCCATCTTCAACTGCTCTTGATCCCCGTATGTGGACTTTAATAATTGTACTGCCTCAATATAACTATCACCCACTACTGCAAAACCCTCTATCAAATGTAAGGCCTCTCCTTCCATTTGTCCCTTCAGGTAGTGAAACTTGCGGACATTATCCAAAGAGGATTCATGTACTGTAGACCGAAATATGTCCCAAAAAGCTAACCACTCAGTCAACTTGCCCCCAAATGTAGGAAGATTGAGCTTTGGGAGGTGTACAGTATGTTTTGGGTTAGCCCTTCTATGGGCCTCATTCTCGCCTCCCTTCTTACTTGCGACAGCACGCTGTAATATGTACTTCGCTCTAAAGACAGGTTCGTCATAGAGGGCGCGATTATCACACTCTGTAACTATCTCTTCCTCCTCTGTCATGTCTGCCACAATCACCTCACTCAGAGCCATAATACGACCGTGGGTAGCCTGGACGTTTTCTAATCTAGCTTCCAATTCCTCTAGTTCAGCAGTAGTGATGAAAGTGTTGACGTCCTCAATTAGCCTATTTAATACTCCCCGAAGCCCCACCCTTTGATTTCTAGGGGCCTTGATCAGCACCCCACTAGACGGTGTCTCTTTATTATCTTTATTCAGTTTGCATGTAAGCCTATAGGCTATGTATCTGAATGTCACAAAAACAACTGAAAAATAGTAGTCTAGTTAAGAGACGCCGACCGGCGGACTTCTATATTATGGAGAAAAAATAGTACACAAAATAGCAATACCGGTACCTACTAAAGGGTCATATTGAACAAGATTTTTTTTAAGTCAGGTCATGTCACAAGAAGTCTGAAACGGAAAAGAAATTATTGGGGAATGATGATGGGTGGGATGCAGGACTTAGGCAGGCGCAACGTTGTGACCCTGCATTCCGGCTCTAACCACTGCTTGGCTAGTCCTACCAGGTTATCATAGAGTTGTTCCTGCATCCTGTTATATGTCCCCTTGTTCATTGCCTTAAAATCCCTTACTGGGAGCTAATTCCCGAGTCTGGGCACCAATGTGGTAAACTATCAATGGAAGTTAAATATTACTAAGCTATAATGAATCAAATAAAATCAATCTAAATTAAAACTACTCCATATCTAAATTGAATTCAATCTGAAACAAGCTAATTTATATCCAAAGGTCTCACATAATAAATTTATATATAGGGTAAAGTTATAACCGTTAATATTAGCCAGGCATTAACTCACCAATAGTTCCACGTGGCAATGAGGCAAGGGAGAACGTTTTACCCAATATGGCGGACAACGGGGAACGAGGCTTCGGTCCCGAGACTCGAGTCAAGTTAAAGAAAGAATAAATGATTACATGGGAATGGACATGAATATTATGCCTATCTGTCTGTCAGTCATGGCGTCGATGAGAGCGTCGTGATGGTGTAGCTGTTTGTATTGCTGTCAGTGTATTGTGATTAGAGGCTCAAAAGCGCGATCAACTGAGGGCGGAAAATAGATGTTAACTGGTTGGTGTTCGTGAAGGGTCTGGTCTTCCTCAAAGGCACACCTTGCTGCCTTGGCAAACGCCAGGAGCCCAAATTATCGTACCGCATCTAGGTTACTCCATACGATAAATTATATTAATATATACGAACGATAAATTCATATATACTACATAAGACCATGGCAATATTGCTTAATATCATATTAGGCCTTTTATAACTTAACTTATTTACAATCTTATAATATACGATCTACTCGTCCTACGTCGTGCTGCAGGAGCGACCGTGACGTCACAGAGACATACGGGATCACAAAAGAGTCATAGCCTATCTACGATAATAACCCACTATTTAGAGACTGGTTAAATCAAAGGAGAAAAACGCAGGAGAGTTCCAGGAATTAAAAATTGAGGAGATGAAAAGGTCTTTGGATTATGGAATACCCAACCAACCCACTGATGGGGAGTTTGGGTATTGGTTTCATTGTGATGTGAAAGATATTTCACCTGATGTAGCTAGAACTGACGAATTCCCCTTATCTCTTTCACACATGACAGTCACAGAGGAAATGCTTTCACCTTACAGTCTTGAGCTCCTAAAAACTGAGGAGCGTAAAGTCCCCCCAAGGAATACAAGGCTAATAGCCTCTCACAAAGTTCAATCCAACGATCTACTTAGTCTCCCCCTTCTACAGCTTCTAATGGATTTGGGATTAGAACTAAAGACTGTACACAGCATATATAAATACCGTCAAGATAAATTTCTAAAACCATTTATTGAGACCAACATTATAAAGAGAACCAAAACTCAATGCAGTATTAAAAACAGAGTATTCAAGTTGCTTTCCAATACCAGCTATGGCAGTTCTCTTTTATCTGAGGCTCGCTACTCTGAAATTAATTCCTACATTAACAATAGGGGTGATTTTCTTCACCATGTCAGTGCCCCCGAGTTCAGAAGATTCATACCTCTTGGTCCCAACAGAGGTATCACCATCAGGCAGAAAAATCACCTGCAGATAGCTAGTCCTACCTATCTCGGGTTCCAACTCCTAGAACTTGCCAAGTATGAGATGTATTACTTCTGGTACAAAGTGATGAAGGAGCATTATGGGGAGAGGGTTAAACTCATTTATGAGGACACAGATAGCTTCATTTTCAGTCTGGATGTGGATGATATCAACCATGAATTTAGGAACGCCCCCCTTTCAGAATGGATGGACTTTAGCAATTTTGATCCCTCTCACTCACTCTACAGTAACGCGAGAAAGGGGAAGCTTGGATTCCTAAAATCTGAGACTGGTAGTAAGTTAATAAAGGAGTGTATTGTCCTCAAACCTAAGATGTACTCTCTGCTGATAGAAGAAGGGGATCAGATAGCTAGAAGAAAGGGGATACCAATGCATATACAACAAACCCTCCCCCATGATGCATTCCGTGCCTGTCTATTGTCTAACGAGAGTGAGTACTTTCAAACCCATACAATTAGAAATATGAGGGGTCAGATTAGCACCACAACGAGCGTGAAAAGGGGACTCTCCTCCTACGATGATAAGCGGTTCTATATGGATAAATATACATCGCTAGCTTATCATCATCCTGATATTAACCCCCTGAGCCCCAGCAACGCAAACAGTGCGTCGGTAATGTATGTAACGCTAAACCCCAGCGACGCCTCGTTTTCGTCAGTGTTACTCTGGTCCCAATTACTTCGGTCCTATGGCACCTAGAGGGCTCAGATTTGTATGGGAACTGTGTAAGTATCCCACGCACCCATGCCGATGGTTGAACACTCTCAAAGTCCAACCGCGTGCGCGTGAGCACGCAAAAACATGTTTTTTGGGGAAATTGCCTTCAATTTTTTACTCTTGTAAAATCCGTTTTCGGGGGCTCTGTAGGACCAGTTTTTGAGCTTTTTGATCGGTTTTTCGTGGTTTTTCCTTCATTCCTAACCCATTCGCTATTGTTTCTGGGAAAAAAAAATCAGAATCAGCCGGTCCTGGGTGGTACATTTATAAATATTTAGCTGGTACTCAGCGGGTTAAATATGATATTTCACAAGAGGTGGGATGAGGGATGAAAGTGTGGGGGGAAAACAAAACGAGAATGAAGTGATACACCTAGAGAGGGAGAATGAATCTGAGGTAGAGGATGTAATTACCCCCTTTTCAGTTACTACTAAAACCGCTCTCTGGAGAAAGAGGGAGGGAATGGCTGATGTATATTTTCCTCTCCCTGATGGAGGTGAGGGGGGAAATCAAGAAGATGGAAGTATATGGGGGGATATAAGTGATGCTGAGATGATAAGTGGGATATCTCATGAACTAAATAAGGAGCGTGAAGCCGCCGGTAATAAGAACATAAGAACATAAGAAAATGGGAGTCTGCAGAAAGCCGATTAGCCTAAGCAAGGCAGATCCCTGTCCCACACAACCCCAATTAAATTACAAAGCCCAATTATAGGCTTCACACTCTAATACCCTGAGGATCATCTTACCAAAACGGTTAGAGATTAACGCAGGATTATGGGGGTCTGCAGAGCGCTGATTGGCCCAACCCGGCTGATCCCCCTTCACACCCAACCCTTCTCGTCCATATGCTTATCCAATTTTATCTTAAAGCTCCCTACAGTTTTAGATCCCACTATAGCACTTGGTAGTCCATTCCACCCATCTACAACTCTGTTACCAAACCAATACTTGCCTAATAATGCAGGTATGGGAGCTACGAATGAAATGAATGTGCATGGGGATAATGATGATGAGATGCTAAATCTTGCATATGAGAGAATCATGTCAGATCTAGAGATGAAAGCTGAAATCCCCAAGCATCTTCTTGGGAATCCTGGCCCATCATGGTTATGAATGACTGTCTACCCCTTAAACTTTCTACTATAAGTTAAGAATGATGTCATAGCTATGTGATTTTGGTGGAGGGAAATAATAATCATATCATAGCTATGTGATTTTGGTGGAGGGAAATAAAAAATGTTACTTTGAAAAGTGTTTCACTTATCCTTATAAATATATATACAGTATATATATTGTATATGCTTTGTAGATCAAAGTTAGTATAATACAGGTATGGAAGGGGATAACACGTTTAATGAATCTCACATACATTTATTCCATGTTCCAGCTAGAATTATCATAGCTGGATATCCAAATTCCGGAAAATCACAACTCTGCATAAAAATTGTGGAAACATAAAAATGTTTTCAATAAAATAATTATTTGTGGGGTATCCCATCATCCACTTGAGGATAATCCTAAAGCAAAAGATATAATTGTTCTCAGTGAGGATATAATTAACCCAGAGCGAGAAATCGACCCCTATGACAAAAATAGCCATACCTTACTTATTTTGGATGATCATTTTCTAACAGCGGGCAATTCAGAAGTTATAGCCACTGTATTCACAAAGGGTAGACATATGAATCTGTCAGTTATTTTTATAGTTCAGATTTTTTTTTTCCGGGAAATATTCCCGAACAATTACTCTAAATACCTCACATTACATACTCATGAAAAATAGAGATTTATCACAAGTGGAATGTCTAGGGAGGCAGATTTTTGGAAAAAAGAATGGATAGAAATTGGTTGAGATATATAAAGCGGTGGTGATGAAACAACCTTACAGTTATCTGTTAACCCGGCAAGCGCGATAGGCCTCACGGAAGGCTTCCTATAGGGAACGCGATAGGCCTCACGGAAGCAAGACCATAAAAAAAGCTTTACAAAAAAAAAAGGGCCTATCAAAAAAAAAAAAATTGTCTCTAGGTGAGATAATTCCCCTCCAGTACTCATCCATGTAAATCTCACCCACCCCCCTCCCCTCCTTCCCCACCTTATTCCCCCCTCCCTCCCCTCCTCAATTATCACCTATTTTCCCTCTTATTATCATCATTTATCGGTTATTTTTCTCTCCCGCGATAATGTAGCACAAGTGGGTTGCAGAAAAGATCGATATGTAACACCCAGACACCAGCCCACACCGCCCCGCTCGTCTCAGTTACCTCACAGACAGCGAGAGAGGAGGGTTGCCTGTAGCTCTCTCTCGCCTGACATTACGACCGGGTGGCCAATATCTTCGTTTTTCACCACCCAAATGCTTTTCCCACTTATTTTAGCACTCTTGAAGGTTCATATATACATCATATATGTAAAATAAAAGCATACTGAAAACAAATAATGGTCTATATTGTAAATATAACGAATTCTGTCAGAATCCAAGGCTAGAAATACACAAATAACTACCCTAGCCCCTAGGTCTATTTAGCGCTTACCGGGTTAATAGACCTTGGATCAAACACACCCGAGGCTCTTCAGCTACGCTCTCACATTGTTGGAGAGGGTGAATGTGAAATAGTGTATCACTTTAATCGTAAATGGATGAATCGGGTAAATTGCTAGCTTCCTTATATAATGATCATACTCATCCAGCTGGATTGGGTGGTGTAGACAAATTATATAAGGCTGCACATAAAATTGATAAGTCAATTACTCAAGAAAAAGTAAAGTCATTTTTAAAATCTTGGAGAACCTATACTTTGCGCAAGCTCACCAGGAAGAATTTCCCTAGACGTAAAATAATAGCCTCAAAGCCTGGGAATATACTCACTTGTGACTTGGCAGATCTCTCTCTGCTTAAAAGGTATTGTAGTGGTATTAAGTATTTATTAATTTGTATAGACGTATTTAGTAGATTTTTGTATGTTACCCCCATTAAAAGCCAAATCCTCTAAAGATAGTATTAAGGGAATGCATAGTATTCTGAATAATCCAGAAGCGAAAGGGAAATATACACGCTTGATGACAGCTTTGGGGACTGAATTTACTAATAAGGAGATGAAGGACTTCCTCCAAAGTAAACATATTCAGAGATATTCCACCCAATCCAGGGAAATTGAAGCAGCTATTGCGGAGAGGGTCATTAAAACACTAAACAAAATAGATATAGAAGTATTTAACCCAGAATAATACACTCAAGTATATAAATGCCCTCCCTGATATAGTAAATACTTACAATAACACTATTCATAAAAGTGTAATGGGTAAGACCCCGACAGATGTGCATCATTTAGTAAAAACAGCTGATATAATTGCTCAGTTTCGAGCAATGTATATTAAGGAGGGGTCATCTAAGAAACGCATCATTCATACATTGAACGTGGGTGAGACCGTAAGGGTTCAGACAACTGCACGCACCCAATTTATTTTTGCTAAGCAGTATAATACATTGAATAGTGAAGAAATATTTAAGATATCGAAAGTGGATAGTAGTCAAGAAATACCACTATATTATTTAGAGGGTTTGGATGGTGAGGAAGTTCTAGGGGGATTTTATAGGGAGGAGTTAATACCAACCACTCTACCTGAATACTACCTAATAGATATTATAAGATCCAAAACAGAAAAAGGGAAGAAGAAATATTTCGTTCATTTTAGAGGATACCCAAGCTCTTTTGATCAATGGATGGAGGAAAAAGATCTGAGTAAGCTATGAAGCCGTTATTAATTGTAAAGCATAAGGATTTGCTGCATCTCCTTTCTTCACTCTCGCCAAAATTGCAAAGTAAACTAATTAAAGAGTTAAAGGGGAAGGAAGTTAATTGTCTCGCTGAAATTTGTTATATTTAAAAAAAAAAGAAGGCTAACAACAGAGCCGCATACAATACAAAAACTGCGGAAATACAAAGACCTAATCAAACTAGTATCGCTTAAGAAAACACCCATAGGTATTAAGAGAACAGAATCTTTCTTCAAAACGAGGGGGGTCTATTTTGGGAGCTTTAGTCCCCCTCGCTATAAGTCTTATTACAGGTTTGCTAAAATAAAGATTATAAACAATGACAGAATTTTGCCTAATCCCGAAACTAATTGCTAAAAAGTATATATATTCAAACACACCTCATACATCACCTAAGAAGAATTACAATGCTATTAAACCAAAAGTGATACATCTAAAACAAAATTCACCCACTCCTACCGAGAGAACTATAGTAAAAATCATAAAGAAAAAACAAAGACCCATTAAGTACAGTTCCCCCCTTAAATCCACATACGCTACAAATGCAATATTTAAACATGATAATCCTCCATTAGATGATATTGTTCAACTTCGTGCTGGTCCTACTAATAAAGATCAAGTACAAGCTTTAGTCAATATACTGAGCGCTCAACCAGATATAGCCTGGAATGAGAAGGGGGATTTAATTAAGCCATTTCCTGGTGGGAATATTGTTGAGCTACTATTAACTCTGGTGAGCTCTAAGGGGAAATTTAGTAATGAGCAAAAAGAAATAGTAAAGTTTTTATTTAATACCGCTACTGGACAACTCCCCAAAATCGTGATGAACTTTCCTTATATTAAGAAAAACATTGGTGGTGGTAAGGGGTTGTGGCTTCCCTACTAAACAAAAAAGGTTAGTAGTAATATAAATATTTATAATAATAATAGTGATAACTGATCTATAAATATCTTTAGAAGATTGCATCATGCTACGACATACCTTCTCCTCTCTTCCCTGATTGTGGGGGGTCTGTATGAACGACCTAGAACTTGTTCGAGAGAGTGACGGTAGTGACGTCACACGGTCAGAGTGACATGTTTCGACTTATGTTTCCCGTCCCCCCCCCCCCCGAATGTGGGGGGATACCTGTATGAGCGGAGCCCAAGCTGGAACTTGTTATAGAGATTGGGGTGGGGTGGGGGAGGAGATCACGTATATAAATTGAGAGAGCGAGGGAGTGGACAATGAGCTCCCATCCTGAGCACACCTACCTCACCTCTCTCTCTCACAACCAACCATTCACCATGAGTTCAGCAACTCCCATCCTTGCTGGACTTGTAAAATGGTTCAATGTGAAGAAGGGGTATGGCTTCATCACCCCTGACGACGGCACCAAGGACATCTTCACCCACAAGGGCCCCATCAAGAAAAACAACCCCCTTAAGGCTGTGCCCTCCCTTGGTGATGGAGAAAGGGTGGAATTTGTGGCAGTGGCTGCTCCCAGAGGTCCTGAAGCCAGACAGGTGATGGGACCAAAGGGCGCCGCTGTCAAGGGCTCCACTCACGCCAGGGACCTCCTGAAGGAGGGGCAGAAGGAGTCAACCAGCAGGAGACCCACCAGGCCAAGCCCAAAATCCAATACCACATCTTTTTCCATCATAGATGTGGTTATTAGGACGGCTATGGCTCTGGCTGGAGACAACACCTCCCTCCTGCAGCAGATTCTGCCCGCCCTCCTGAAGGAGAACAACCTCCCTGTAATATCCATCCCAGCCAACCTTCCAGGGAGCCACCAGAGAACACCGAGGCAGAGGAACACACCGGCTCCAAAACTTCTCCTGCCTCGCCCTCTGAATAGGAAAAACTGCCCACCACCACCTTCAGAGGGGCCTGCACCATCACCACCAGCACCCACCAAGCCGAAGGTCCTGACTCTGACTCCCTTCATCGACCTTTTCACTGGAGAATGCAACCCTGAAGAGGACAAGACTCCAGCACCACCTATGGAGGTCGAGGAAGCCCTCCCAGCACCACCACCACCTTCAGTAATCACGGCTATGACTGCAACCACTACACCACCACCTGAGTTAGCAGAACATGTAGAAGCAGCCTCCATGCCCACCATTGAGATTGCAAGCCCCAAAGCCAAAAAAATGAAGAAGCAGAAGAAAACACCAGCAGTAGCAAAGGAGACATTACCAGCGGCAACTTCCGAGCCCCAGCCACCAACACCACAATCAGCAAAAACTCCAAAAACTCCTCACCAACTGTTCATGGAAATCTGTTATCCACACCTCGAAACAGACTTCAACATGTCCATGAGCTATGCCTACAAGGACTGCATAATACCTGAATTCCACGGATTCCTGTCCTACTGTATGGAGAATTGGAAAAGAGACGGCTGCAACTGCTACTTCCACACGAAGGACCCCAAGACCAACTACGTGACTTGCAGCGTAACAGTGGAGGAAGCTCTAAAACGCGGCTTCCCAGACCTCCCAAGGAAATAAAAACTCACCACCACCACCACCACCCATCACCTTCACCACCATCACCCCAGCCTCACACGCCCCCGACCAGACATGGCAGATGATACCCGTGCCAGCGAGGAGCCTCCCCGAACGCGCCCCTGTCGACCTTGCCCTGGCCAGTCTCTTCAGCAGCTAAAACCAGAAAAACCCTCAGGCAGTTCCAGTCAAGCCTGGAAACCTTTTTCTCCTGCTACAATTCACTTCATCCAACTATTTCTTGTCCTATCCCCACTTCCCCCTAACCCCCTGTCACTACTCAATTATTGATTGATTGGAGTGGACACATTCTAGTCCGAGCGAAGCGATATTGAAGATGAGCAACTATCCGCTCCTCATTGACGACGGGGTGGTGAGTGATGATGTGTGTAATTCACCTTCCTCGGTTATAGTTTTTGGGGTGAACGCTATTGGGTGTGATTCATTCGGAGTCGCCCATGATTTAGCAACTCTATACCCTTATGCTGATGTGTACAAGGAAAGACGCAGGCTCTTCAATCTATCCAGAGATACGTGATGATAGAAAGTCTCCCGGAGACATCATTCCTCGAGTGAGGGTTCCTAGCGGTGATTCACCTAAACTAGTTGCGCTCGTTACCCAGTTTGGGATTGGTGCCTCCATTGAACATAATGAAGTTGGTCGGCATTACGTGGATGTGGAATCATCGTATGATATACATTTCACAGAGGGGTTTAAAAGAGACACTCTGGAAAATAGCCGTCTCTCCTTCAAAGAGTGTGTTAAAACACTAGCTATTTGGGCTATGGGGCAGAGGGAGGGGTCCCACATATATATACCGACTGGTATTGGGATGTTGGGACGATATGATAAGGATGAATGGAACAAATATTATCTCCCACCGCTTCAGCAGTTGGCTTCAAGACTTCACCCATTCGATATTGATGTCGTTTTACTAACACCCCCTGGGAAAGAGAACAAAACTCCCGAGGTGGACCCTAGGAAAGAAGACAATAATAAGGAAGAGAATAAGCTAAAGGACAATAAGAATAAACCACGAGGATTGCTTGTATCTTGCCAGTGATAATCCCCCCGCGTATGTTGTTGTACTGAAAGCTTAATAATGGCATAATAATAATAATCAAGATAATATTAGTTTGCTTTACTTATCCCTAGACTTAATATTACACCATTAGTACCGCGACACGTTATAAGCTCGTGTTAAGATTGTGACGTGTTAGTGTACCATTAGATATGGAGGGGGAACATTATGTCACGTGTCTAGTCTGGGGTCGCTGGATATTCATCCCAATAATAGAGCTGATGCCTTTACGAATATAATATTATCTCCTCCCATTAAACTTAATCCTGAAAAGGAATATGAAATGGCCCTCGTTGAGTGCTTCTATGCAGACAATTTGTTATGTATTGCCGAAAATGACAAAGATACATATATTGACGTCTATTTTCAATTTGCGGGTTATACTAGGTATCGGCACTTTTTAAAATATACCCCCGGAGTGAGTATTGAAAAGGGGGATATTCAGTATATTACTGAAACCATAAATAAAGAACTATGTGAGGAGTTAAAAACAGAGGTGTTGATATCTTTTGAAAAGGATTTTTCACATAAGAGTGTTATTTCCTGGGATCGCGAGATGAAAAAAGTATCTATAAAATTAGAAGACTTAAAGAACGAGGACACTGACTTGTCTTTTATAATGTCTTCCGTAGGGTTTAAATTTAGTACACGTATGGGAAGAGTACTAGGATTTGACAGTAATCATATGTATCCATTATCGATTATAGCCATCGAGCCTATCTTGTACGCTCCTAAACTCCCACGACCTGATGCGGGGGTTGATTTTATCATAATGTACTCTGACGTAATTAATCCCACTTCATACGGGGGACAGATGGTTAATGTTTTAGATGTCATAGCAATGCGAAGCAGTGGAGGTGCTGGGGTAAATAAAACCATTTATAAGAAGCTTAACAGAAGTGTATTGGATTCTATTAGTTTGAACATTAGAGATCAACACGGTAGAAAAGTATCATTTGCTTCAGAGTGTACAGTTACTTGTATTTTGCATATTAGACCCATTTAGAATAATATAAAAGAAAGGATGTAATGAAAATGGAGTTATTATTAGATTTGCAGTCATGATGTACGCTTTCCAAGTCCCTACTACAGAGGAGTTTGATAGAATTTTTATTAAAAATATTTCGCTCAAGGGTGGGGGATTGGATGATATAAAGATATTTTATCCGGCTAGCGTTAGTGGGAGAAGAGGTGGTGGGATCTCTTCTATTCTTAGTGGTCTAGCCAAGCGCGTTGCTCCCTTTATGGTAAAAACAATTGCACCGGAGGCTATGAATTTTGGGCGAAACCTACTTAGTGATGTCATGCGAGGTGAAAATGTGAAGACAACACTAAAACAAAGGGGGGTACAAGCCTTGAGGGGGGTTGGGGAGCGTGTGTTACGTGGGGGTAGAAGGACAAAGAGATTAAATAGAAGAAGCACCCAGAGAAAAGGAAGGAAGAGGATAAACTTGAGGAAATGCTATAAAAACGATGTCTTTAACATGATGGGTTAGTTTGATATCAACTATGACAGCGATAGCACCAGAGATACAAGGGACAGGGAATGAAGTCCCGTTTAGATAATATAATGCCAGTATTAGCTCATCTTTCCCTCTATCCACCAGACCACGTATAATTGAAAGTGCTATTGCTGGAAGGAGAAAAATTGATGTATTATCGGTAAATGTAGGGTATAATAATCATATCACGGGTAATTATTTGGAGTTTCGTATACCTGGGGTTACGGGCCAATTTTTAGACTTATCCAGTTTAGTGGTAGATTTAGATATAGGACTACTTAAAGAGGATGGTAGTGATTTGGTTGAGGAAGATCACGCAGCGTTATGCAATGGGTTTAGTAATACCCTTTTCCGCACAGCCAATTGTTATTTAAATGAACAACTGGTAGAATCTAACGTATACTTTTCTTACACATCCTTTATTAAAATGGCTACCTCTATTCCCCCGCAGAAAATAAATACTCTGGGAAGATGTGGTTATTATTGGGATGAAATGAAAGGAAGTGGGATTAAGGAGACGTATGATGCGGGTTATTTTACCGATGGAAAAGCTGATGAAAAATTACGTTGGAAATTAGCAAACTCGAAAGGGGTGGGGGTGACAGCGCCTCTTTTCGTAAATATTTCTACTATTGATCAATATATTTTAGATAGAGTATCACTCCACATTAGGTTAGAACTGAATGATCCAGCCTGGGTCATTAGAACGGATCAAACTGATAAGAAATTCAGATATGTGATTAATTCTGCTAAACTATGGATTGATAAGGTTTACCCACAAGTCTCTGCTTTAGAAAGTTTAAATAAATCGTTGCTTTGCAATACTTTGGAATACACATATACTAGGACTTTATACATGTCTTACGTTCTTGGTAAAAATCAGACGAGTATATCAGCTGACCTTCCATGGTCGGAAGTTATCCCTGAGAAGTTATATCTCGTTATTCTTGACATGGGGGCTGTGAATGGGGAATACACTAACAATCCGTTATACCTAAGCAACGGTGATTTATCGAGGACCAGAGTTACTATAAATGGAAGTACTCAGTATAATTTAATATCTGACTTCCCTGATAAATACGCTAGTTTTTATTACAACTCATTACAGTGTCTGGGGCTTGACCAGGACCATAACATTGATTATAAAAGCTTTGGACAAGGGCAAATGATAGCAGCCTTTAATTTTAACAGTGAGATTGCAGATGACGCTATCCCAGTACAAAAGTCGGGGAATTTGAGGATTGATATGAGCTTCGCTAGACCGGTAGATTCAAATAGAGTGATATTATTACTGGGTGAGACGACAGGGGTCATTGAAATTGATAATCAACGTCATATTCGAGTAAAAGTCAGAGCTTAAGTTAAAATGAATGCCGAGATTATCGAAAGAGGGTTGAGAGGAACATTGGGAGGAAAAGTAATATGTTTAGGGTGTTTTGAAGAGGAAGATTTAAAAGAAATACTGAAAAAAGAAGAGGGAATGTATGTGTGTATTCTATTAGTTGGAGGAGAATCGGCTTCGGTAGGTCACTGGATAGCCCTATATGGGAATCACTATTTTAAACAAATAGGTTATTTTGATAGCTATAACTTATCTCCTTTCACTCATTCGAAAATGTTATTTAGCTATATTAATAGGAATATAGATTATCAAGTGGGGAGTTTGAATTATAGATTGCAAAGTGATTGTAGTTATGTGTGTGGGGCGTACGTTATGCTGTTTGTTTACCTCATTAGTCATAAAGATCTCAACATGACTCTCTCCTACTTTCAAAAAAGTTTAAAAGAGACTCATACTTTGAGAATGATAAGCTAATTCTAAGGTTATGCTAGAGTCTATTTATAATGCCTCCTTGCGTAAGGACATTTTGTCTCGGAGAATAAAAAAAACACATGCAAGAATTTACTCTGGCTCTACTGTGATGGACAAGAAATGAGTTTCTGAATTGTCTCTACCTCTAACTTTACTGGGTGCGATTCATCTCTATTGAGAGAGTATACATTAATGTTAAAGTTATTCCTTCTCTCAAGCATGGATAAGCCCTCCCAAGTCACTGGTAGGGGTACATTTGATGTGTCTATCATTTTGTCTGCATCTCTCAGGATTGTTTAGGGTGTCCCAAACTCGTTTCCGAGAAGTACCTCTCTTAACCTCTGAAGTGCGCACGGGGGTAATTGAAAACCTCCCCCTGTGCTGACGTATTTGAGGTGTTTCCGTCACTAAAATATTCATTGTACCATTAATAGCATTAATAATTATCCATATGCGCCTATTATGGGTTGATTATAAAGGTATTAACCTGAAACAACAATAAAACGAGTGAAAACAGCGTTTGGATGGTCAAAATCGGAGATATAGCCCGCGAGTTGTATAATGTATGGGTGAGGCAAGCTACCTTCCCGCCAATTTTCCCCAAGGCCACTGCGACACAGTCGATCGATACTCTCTCTCTCTCTCTTGCACTCGATTGCCATCAGTGATGACAACACCCTGCTTGCAACTCGCTAATGTTAGCACGAAAATATACCTCAGAATAAGGGAATAATAGGGAAAATAGGTGAAAACTGAGGGACAGGAGGAAAGTGGGGAAGGAGGGGAGGTAGAGGACTGAGATTTTGCATGGCCCAGGGGCCAAACAAAAATAAAAAAATAAAAAAATAAAAATATATTTTTTTTTTTTTTTGTCGATGTCAAAAGTTGATTTTTAATTTTACTTACTCAGGAGAGTCTTCCCGCAGTCCGCCGGGGGAACTCTTAAGAGTCTGTTACGACCGGGCACTCGGTTACACTAGGGCTCTTACACAGGACTCGAGTATGGCTCGCTGCCACAACGGAAACACACGATCCCAACCCCAGAGTACTGCCAGCCGAACAAAAAACGCCACTACCCTCCAGAGTTCTATCTGCTATAACGGGGTATACAAGAACTCGGTACTAGCGTTTCACACAACAGACTAATAACAAGACGGGAGTTATCTAGTCTGGTCAACAATCAAACAAAGAAGAAAGTACTACAACACTAAAGAATAGTGTTGGCCGAAGCCGAAGTAATCCACCCTTGAACTAAGAACTTAAGAAGTCCTCCACCCTCTACTTCGGATCGGCACTATTACGTTACGTTAAACAATAGTCCTCGAGCATCAAGCAAGGAATCTTCTGATAAGTTAGATGCTTCTCGAATACTCATAAGAAGTAAGTATCGGATTTTGAACAGCAATTTAATGAATAACTCACTGGTAATTAAAGGCTTTAAATTGACATAAGAAGAATTATAAGAATAAGCAATAGGATATGGCAAACATTAAAAGAAGTACTCCGACAATGCACTGGCAATAGCCTACTAAGATTGTGCTCGTGGGCCACTAATCTCTGAAGTAGCTAAGCGTGCCACACATGAAATCAATAGTGCATCAACAATAATATACATAAGGAGAAGCTTCAATACTATGCTGTATCTGCTGGTCGAGCAAAGTCTAGCTGGGATATCTAAGGTTAAGAGACAATGGCTGAGCAAGCGGCTCGTAGCCTAGCGAGGTCCTTAAGACTGTGCGGCCAAATTACGGTAATTGACGGGATGCTCTCTTGAGAGATCCAGATCACTAGTATCTGGTTCTCTCCTGGCGATCCTCTCAAAGTCAAGCAAATGAGATAGCACAGTGTTGGGTGGCACAGGCAAAAGCCCTCACTCGCAACACAGTGCTAAACTCCCACGGTACACAATCAAAAAGACCCCCTAGGCTTCCCACGTCTCCGTTGCAATTGTGCTGGTTCAACCAACCTAGCACTCATAGGAAATCACAACTCGAGGAACCCTATCCCAGTCTAGCATTACCTAAACCAGCAGAAAACAGGAACATGAATAATAGTACACAGGGAAATACATATACGAGTGCAACAAACATCAATCAATCCTATTCTAGTTAACCCTTCCAAAAATAGGCTATCTAACAGGCACTTATCTCGTGAGAACTCAAGCGATAATACTTTGGCTGACTAAATCTGCACCAAAGGGGTCATTGAGGTTATAAACAGGGACGAGAAGAGAAGAAGGTAGGCTGTTCAGAGAGTAGAGAAAGTTCACATCAGTCGGAAGAATATGGATAGTTGCAAGGGATATGAGAGGTCGCTTTGCCTGATGAGTTCTAATCTAAAAATGGCGAGACCTCCCTTTTTATACTCGGCCCCGTAGCGAGCATAACGGCAATCATGACGTCACATTCGCTCTCTCAATCGGGGATCGACAAAGAACTTCCCACGCGCTGAAAGGGAGGAAGGGAGGAAGGGAGGAGGGAGTTAGGCCTACACACCTCGTGGCGCGCTCACTGATCCCCCGCCACGTAATATCTCTCCTCTCATCATTACATACAAGTCCCACACACAATACTTATATCTAATGATATAAAATAGAACTCGTTGACTTAGAAGAAAACAAAATACATAATGATAATACTTATAGTACAACGGTTCACATAAACTGAGTTAGGAAACTCTACACAGACTACAGCCAAAGTTCCTGCCCTGACGATCCTAGCGAGGGTGGGGCCTGACTGGGCGTTCTGTACAGCATGCTCATACTCGACATGCGTCACACCTCCCCCAAGATTTTACTTGCTCAACCCTGAGCTAAAATCTGACATACAGAACCCCATCAAACCCCTCACACCCAGCGACCGCATGGCACTAAAACAACGCTGAGTTTATCACTAAAACACATCTTATAAAAAAAAAATCACATTTCATAACTCCTCCCAACAATAGTAAAAGACATAATATCATGCTCCCAGAGCGAGCTTACAGCAGCTCAGCCGTTTGATAGTTCGTGGACTACTCAAACACTTTATAGGCTATGACAAACTTATACAATTATCTTCATCAAAAAGAAAGAGTTTTTATATGATTTTTATATTTTAATATGTTTTTTCCCGGCTGCACTATAAGGGCAGCCTATTTTCTTCTATACCAAACGCTCAACAATCCTGCTTTACGACCCAATACGCTGGGCTACAACCGCGAGCCAACAAGCACCAAGCGCAAAATACTACTCAAACCAAAGCAGGAGGCTACCCGTGTGTCAATTTACCCAGGATCATATACCCCTGAACGACCACATGCAACCTCGTTGTCACAACCGGCAATATGGCTTATGTCCAGGTTATATACCAATAACCTTAGTGACCACCTGGTCAGCCTCATATTCCGATTGTGAAACGGGTCCAAGATCTTGAGAGGGTAATGATCTGGGTAAACTACACCGACCGGACCATAGGCTGGAACATAGATCTCGAAATGCCCCAGCGCATCATTGTCCTTTTCACTTTCATTCATCAGGCTCTGACACGTTGCTGGTGCATTCTTAAGTCCGTAGAGCATAACATTGCACTGGTAGGTACTCCCGTCCACAACAAAACCACATACCTCTCCAGCACGCTCGGACAAAGCTACAAGCAACGACCACTCACGACATTCCTCATCCCTCAGAGCCTTCGTCCACACGTAATCCAGCTCTGCTTGCACCATAGGCTGTCGAGCAGGATTTATACGGCAGGGAATTAAACTGAGCCTTGCACTATCTCCAGCCTGCATGTCGGATTCTACCCCGTACCTCAGGCCTGGAGAAGCAACAAACATGCGAAAGTACTGCCATAGCCTAGTAAATAACTGCCTTGCACTGTCTCCACGAACAACATGCCTTGTGCCCTCCCACAACCCAGCCGAGACCGCAGCTTCTAACCTGTAGTCTCCCTCCTTCTCCACCTTCGTCCCTAGAACAGCCAGGTCATGAGAGGGACAATCAGTACCACCCGTGCAGTCACTCCCACAGTTCATTATAGCTAAGGCTTCCCCGCCGATACCGTACATGCGCACCCCCACATTCCTTGTGACGACATCTGCCTGCGCAGCATCACCGCTTTTAGCGACATGGCCAGATACAGTCGGTCTGTGGTAGGGCTGTTGCATTAGACTAGAGCAGCATTGGGAGGCTATGTGACGACCGGGCACTGCGATACCACAGCCGACCCTACCAATCTGCTCAATGTCCTCCTTTTGACCACCACCCTTGGCAGCCATGGGTCGACCCTGACCTGGCAACCATGCCAAGGCCTCGTCGCCCACCTTAAACCACCGAAACAACGAGGCTAACGGTCTTTTAACAGTCACATGACCTGCCTGCGGAACATCTCGCACCGCCCGAGTTGTGAGACTCAGGGGCTCGGCACGACCAGTGGGGTATGAACCGAGCTGGTGCTGGAGTGCTGCACACTGCTGCTCAGGCAGGTGCTCTAGCGCTTCCACAGCCACCAGACTCGTGTCCCCCGCCCACTGCTTCGCCGAGACATGACAATCCCTACTCTCCTCCACCTGTGCCCTACTGCCCCCCTCTCCTTCTCCACCTTGGCCGCGGCAGACCAACGCAGGGACAGTAGGCTGCTCAGGTGGTTGCCTCACAAACTCCTCCAACAGGTTCACATGACATGCTTCCCCGTCCTCGTGTTTAATCTCGACAGCACCATTACCACACTTCTGAACTTCCGGATCCTCCAACTGCAGTTTACAAATATCTGAGGGAACCAACCTGTCTAGATGCTTCCGAAGCAACCCAAGTCCTTCCCCAATATCAAACTGAGCAACCCTTTTTTCTCTCCGTGTGCAACGTTGCTGCCCCGGAGTCTCTTCCGGCCCTACCTCCTCACTAACTGTGACAGGTCCTGGGGCCTCTCCAGACTCCAACATAGGTGCCAATACTAAATCACCCAGGAGAGCCGCCGAGTCAAAACTCTTAAAACCAACTCCAGCTTTAGCCTCCTCCTGTTGATCGTTCCTCTGCTGGTCTGAAGACGGAGGACTAGGCTGTGACACTTTATCTGCCCGAGCTCGGGTGACAACACACGCCATGGGTTGTGTCTGGCACCGCTCGACCCACTCTTGCTCTTCCCTACTCACGTCGGCCGTCCTCTCGGCAACGACTAAGGGTAGAACCTCAGAAGCGGGCATTGCAAAGTCGTTGCCGAGAAGAAGGTCGACGCCCTCCACTGGCAGTTTCTCCACAATCCCAACATCCAATTCACGTGCCACACCATCCACCTCCAACTCCAACCGCACCAGCGGGTATGACCGAGTTGCATTAATACCCTGCACCACTACCACCCGAGCCGCATTTATAGGGTAGCCAGTCAAATTGTTCATCAGAGTCTGGGAAGCACCTGTATCACGCAAGACCTCTACTCCATGCTTGCGCCCCGCCCACATCACGCAACCCCGTCCTCTATGGTCGCAAAAAACATCCTGAGCAGGGTTCGAGCCTCTCAGGTGTTTCTGCATTGGCTGTGCCTCAGCCTCTGACGAACTGCCCCGGGCAAACTCAGAAGACTTCGGAGACACACCAATGTTGCAGGCCAAAGACACAGCTGCTGTAGGTGGTTTGCTAGGACAGACTCTTGCAAAGTGCCCCTTTTCATGACAAAGATAACACTCCAACTCCCCTCTGGGCTTCCCTTGGTACTGGGAAGGGCCCGGCCCCTTCTTAAATGGGACGGTGCTAGTCTTGTGGTCAGTCTTGGTATCATAGCTCTTGTACTTGTTTGCATAATGTATATCACTAACTCGGGGGGGTGGGGTGTCACGCCCCTTGTTACCTGCCTCACTACGCTGGGCAGACCCGCACCCACGAATCAGTGATAGCCGGAGGTCAGCCATCTCAGCTGCCTCCTGTAGAGTTTTAGGGTTCTTTTCTTTAATAGTTAAAGTCATATCTGCACCAGTACACTTATAAAACTGCTCGAGCAGAAACAGCTCAGTCAACTGTTCGGCCGTCTCAGCTTTCTCAGAACGTGTCCAGTTAGCAAGTGCATCTTTTAAGTCCCGGGCATGTTCAAGAAAGGTCGCCTCCCTAGTCTTCGTAACACCCCGAAACTTCAATCGATATGTTTCTGGTTGCAACTCGTATGCCCGTAGGACAGCTCTCTTCAATACTGGGTAGTCAATGCAAGACTCTAAAGGCAGTGCATCATAAGCCTTCAGACCCTTACCCGTAAGTCTTGAGGAGACTAGAGCTGCCCACTTCTCTTCAGGCCAATTATGCTCCCTACACTTCTTCTCAAAACGACTAAAAAATTCTGTGACTTCAGTTTCACTAAATGCCGGCACCAACTTGACTAAGTGGGACAAGGACTGTTCTCTTACTTGGCCCTCACGGCCCATCCGAATCCCTGTCGACTCTGCACGAGTCTTATCTAAATCTATTTGAGCACAATATTTCTCGGAGTCGTATCTAAGCTCAGCCTCGTGCCTCCTGACCTCAATCTCATGCCTCCTAGTCTCATTCTCCTGCCTCCTAGACTCAGCCTCAATCTCCTTCTCCTGCTTCCTAGACTCAGCCTCAATCTCATACTTCCTAGACTCAATTTTAGCAAGCTCAAGTCTAAATATCATATCTGGAGACAGGCAGGAAGAGGGAGCTGCCACTACTGAAGGAGGGGGGGCAGGAACTGGGGAACCACCATACGCACCGCCCGAGGGCACTCCAATCTTCCAATTCTCATCCCTCTGTGGGAGAGTGCTAACCTCCGGCAACTGAGTGGACGGCACTGTGGGAGTCGAGTGAGAGGGGATCTGGGGAGGAACCCCCCCAAACGCCCTCTCCTCCGAAACCCCATGTCGCCCACGCAACACCCAGGAAATCAGCTCCCCCTTGGACATCCCTCCTACATTGGATAGACCCAAAACCTTGGCTATCAGGTGCAAGCCATAAACATTCACCCCAGTCAGCCTCTCCTCCGTCACGTGGTACTGCTTACTCACAAAAAGTCTAGCATCCTCCTCACTAGTTACTAACGGCACCTCCTCACATAGCATCTCTCGCTCCTCGTCAGTACTAGGGCCCGACATACTGAAGTTCACCAAAAAATTCTCGAGACAAAAGTGTTAAACTCCCTTATGCAAGCACTAATTACTAAATTAACTGGAGTCTCTTAAATGCTCTCCTAATTGCCTTACAAAAAAAAAATATTCTTCAATATGTACGCTAAAGTACGAACAAACAAATGTTGTACAATTCTGCAAAAAAAATTATACTGTTCACAAAATCCTAAGCAAGGTCGCCATTTGTTACGACCGGGCACTCGGGTACACTAGGGCTCTTACACAGGACTCGAGTATGGCTCGCTGCCACAACGGAAACACACGATCCCAACCCCAGAGTACTGCCAGCCGAACAAAAAACGCCACTACCCTCCAGAGTTCTATCTGCTATAACGGGGTATACAAGAACTCGGTACTAGCGTTTCACACAACAGACTAATAACAAGACGGGAGTTATCTAGTCTGGTCAACAATCAAACAAAGAAGAAAGTACTACAACACTAAAGAATAGTGTTGGCCGAAGCCGAAGTAATCCACCCTTGAACTAAGAACTTAAGAAGTCCTCCACCCTCTACTTCGGATCGGCACTATTACGTTACGTTAAACAATAGTCCTCGAGCATCAAGCAAGGAATCTTCTGATAAGTTAGATGCTTCTCGAATACTCGTAAGAAGTAAGTATCGGATTTTGAACAGCAATTTAATGAATAACTCACTGGTAATTAAAGGCTTTAAATTGACATAAGAAGAATTATAAGAATAAACAATAGGATATGGCAAACATTAAGAAGAAGTACTCCGACAATGCACTGGCAATAGCCTACTAAGATTGTGCTCGTGGGCCACTAATCTCTGAAGTAGCTAAGCGTGCCACACATGAAATCAATAGTGCTTAAACAATAATATACATAAGGAGAAGCTTCAATACTATGCTGTATCTGCTGGTCGAGCAAAGTCTAGCTGGGATATCTAAGGTTAAGAGACAATGGCTGAGCAAGCGGCTCGTAGCCTAGCGAGGTCCTTAAGACTGTGCGGCCAAATTACGGTAATTGACGGGATGCTCTCTTGAGAGATCCAGATCACTAGTATCTGGTTCTCTCCTGGCGATCCTCTCAAAGTCAAGCAAATGAGATAGCACAGTGTTGGGTGGCACAGGCAAAAGCCCTCACTCGCAACACAGTGCTAAACTCCCACGGTACACAATCAAAAAGACCCCCTAGGCTTCCCACGTCTCCGTTGCAATTGTGCTGGTTCAACCAACCTAGCACTCATAGGAAATCACAACTCGAGGAACCCTATCCCAGTCTAGCATTACCTAAACCAGCAGAAAACAGGAACATGAATAATAGTACACAGGGAAATACATATACGAGTGCAACAAACATCAATCAATCCTATTCTAGTTGACCCTTCCAAAATAGGCTATCTAACAGGCACTTATCTCGTGAGAACTCAAGCGATAATACTTTGGCTGACTAAATCTGCACCAAAGGGGTCATTGAGGTTATAAACAGGGACGAGAAGAGAAGAAGGTAGGCTGTTCAGAGAGTAGAGAAAGTTCACATCAGTCGGAAGAATATGGATAGTTGCAAGGGATATGAGAGGTCGCTTTGCCTGATGAGTTCTAATCTAAAAATGGCGAGACCTCCCTTTTTATACTCGGCCCCGTAGCGAGCATAACGGCAATCATGACGTCACATTCGCTCTCTCAATCGGGGATCGACAAAGAACTTCCCACGCGCTGAAAGGGAGGAAGGGAGGAAGGGAGGAGGGAGTTAGGCCTACACACCTCGTGGCGCGCTCACTGATCCCCCGCCACGTAATATCTCTCCTCTCATCATTACATACAAGTCCCACACACAATACTTATATCTAATGATATAAAATAGAACTCGTTGACTTAGAAGAAAACAAAATACATAATGATAATACTTATAGTACAACGGTTCACATAAACTGAGTTAGGAAACTCTACACAGACTACAGCCAAAGTTCCTGCCCTGACGATCCTAGCGAGGGTGGGGCCTGACTGGGCGTTCTGTACAGCATGCTCATACTCGACATGCGTCACACACCTCTCCCACAACACCACCACCGCTATCCCAACTCCTCCCACCTCTCCCACAACACAACCACCAGTATCCCAACTCCTCCCACCTCTCCCACAAAACCACCACTACTATACCAACTTCTCCCACCTCTCCCACAACACCACCACCGCTATCCCATTTCCTCCCACCATTCCCTCTCTCCCACAACTGTCCCAACTCTTCCCACATATACCACAACTATCACAACTCCTCCCACCTCTCCCTCTCTCCCACAACACCACCACCACTATCCCATTTCCTACCCCACCTCCTCCCACCACACCACCACCACTATCCCAACACCTCCCACCTCTCCCTCTCTCCCACAACACCACCACCACTATTCCAACTCCTCCCACCTCTCCCTCTCTCCCACAACACCACCACCACTACCCCACCTCCTCCCACCTCTCCCACAACACCACCAACATTATCCCAACTCTCCCTCATCACCACCATCACTATCCCGACTCCTCCCACCTCTCCCTCTCTTCCACAACACCACCACCACTATCCCAACTCCTCCCACCTCTCCCAAAAAACCACCATCATTATCTCAACTCCTCCCACCTCTCCCACAACACAACCCCCACTATCCCAACTCCTTCCACCTCTCGAACAACACCACCATCACTAACTCAACTCCTCCCACCTCTCCCACAACACCACCCCCACTATCCCAACTCCTCCCACCTCTCCCTCTCTTCCACAACACCACCACCACTATCCCAACTCCTCCCACCTCTCCCACAAAACCACCATCATTATCTCAACTCCTCCCACCTCTCCCACAACACAACCCCCACTATCCTAACTCCTCCCACCTCTCCCTCAACACCACCACCACTATCCCAATTCCTCCCACCTCTCTCTCTCTCCCACAACACCACCACCACTATCACAAGTCCTCCCACCTCTTCAACAACACCATCACCACTATCCCAACTCCTCCCACATCTCCCACAACACCACCACCCCTACCCCACCTCCTCCCACCTCTCCCACAACTCCACCACCACTATCCCAACTCCTCCCACCTCTCCCACAAAACCACCACCCCTATCCCAATTCCTAATACCTCTCCCTCAACACCACCACCACTATCCCAACTCCTTCCACAACACCACCATCACTATCCCAACTCCTCCCACCTCTCCCTTAACACCACGACCACTATCCCAACTCCTCCCTCACCTCCCACAACACCACCATCACTATCTCAACTCCTCCCACATCTCCCTCTCTCCCACAATACCACCACCACTATCCCAACTCCTCCCACCTCTCCCACAAATCCACCACTACTATCCCAACTTCTCCCACCTCTCCCACAACACCACCACCGCTATCCCAACTCCTCCCACCTCTCCCACAACACAACCACCAGTATCCCAACTCCTCCCACCTCTCCCACAAAACCACCACTACTATCCCAACTTCTCCCACCTCTCCCACAACACCACCACCGCTATCCCATTTCCTCTCACCATTCCCTCTCTCCCACAACACTACCACAACTATCCCAACTCTTCCCACATCTACCACAACTCCTCCCACCTCTCCCTCTCTCCCACAACACCACCACCACTATCCCATTTCCTACCCCACCTCCTCCCACCACACCACCATGTTACGACCGGGCACTCAGGTACACTAGGGCTCTCAAACAGGACTCGAGTATGGCTCGCTGCCACAACGGAAACACACGATCCCAACCCCAGAGTACTGCCAGCCGAACAAAAAACACCAATACCCTCCAGAGTTCTATCTGCTATAACGGGGTATACCAGAACTCGGTACTAGCGTTTCACAACAGACTAATAAAGAGACGGGAGTTATCTAGTCTGGTCAACAATCAAACAAAGAAGTAAATACAACAACACCAAAGAATAGTGTTGGCCGAAGCCGAAGTAATCCACCCTTGACTAAGAACTTAAGAAGTCCTCCACCCTCTACTTCGGATCGGCACTATTACGTTACGTTAAACAATAGTCCTCGAGCATCGAGCAAGGAATCTTCTGATAAAGTTAGATGCTTCTCGGATACTCGTAAGAAGTAAGTATCGGATTTTGAACAGCAATTCAATAAGCAACACACTGCCAATTAACTAATATTAAAGGCTCTAAATTGACATAAGAAGAATTATAAGAATAGACAGTAGTAAATGGCAAACATATAAAAGAAGTACTCCGACAATGCACTGGCAATAGCCTACTAGGATTGTGCTCGGGGGCCACTAATCTCTAAAGTAGCTATGCGTGCCACACATGAAATCAATAGTGCATAAACAATAACATACATAAGGAAAGCTTCAATACTATGCTGTATCTGCTGACCGAGCAAAGTCTAGCTGGGATGTAGTAGGCTAGGAAACAATGGCTGAGCAAGCGGCTCGTAGCCTAGCGAGGTCCTTAAGACTGTGCGGCCAAATTACGGTAATTGACGGGATGCTCTCTTGAGAGATCCAGATCACTAGTATCTGGTTCTCTCCTGGCGATCCTCTCAAAGTCAAGCAAACGAGTTAGCACAGTGTTGGGTGGCAGAGGCAAAAGCCCTCACTCGCAACACAGCGCTGAACTCTCAAGGTACACAGTCAGAAAGACCACCTAGGCTTCCCAAGTCTCCGTTGCGATTGTACCGGTTCAACAAAACCTAATACGCATAGGGAATCACAACTCTAGTAGCCTCATCCCAGTCTAGCATCACCTAGATCAGCAGAAAACAGGAACATGAATAATCATACACAGGGAAATGCATATACGAGTGCAACAAACATTAATCAATCCTATTCTAGTTATCCCTTCCAAAATAGGCTATCTAATAGGCATATATCTCGTGAGAACTCAAGCGATAATACTTTGGCTGACTAAATCTGCACCAAAGGGGTCATTGAGGTTAAAAAGGGTTCGGGAAAAGAAGAAGGTAGGCGGTACAGAGAGTAGGGAAAGTTCACATCAGTCGGAAGAATATATATAGTTGTAAGGGATATGAGAAGTCGCTTTGCCTAATGAGTTCTGAGGAAAATGCGGCGAGACCCCCCTTTTTATACTCGGCCCTCTAGTGAGCATATCGCCAACTACTAAGGACCGCCCACTAGCAATCATTACGTAATATTCTCTCTCAATCTGGGATCGACAAAGGATTTCCCACGCACTGAGAGGGAGGAGGGAGGAGGGAATTAGGCCTACCTGCCCGCGTGGCGCACTCACTGGTCCTCGTTATGTAATCTCTCTCTCTCCTCTCATCATTACAAATAAGTCCCACACACAACACTTATAACTAATGATATAAAATAGAACTCGTTGACTCAGATGAAAACAAAATACATATTTATAATACTTATAGTACAACGGCTCACATAAACTAAGTTAGGAAACTCTACACAGACTACAGCCAAAGTTCCTGCCCTGACGATCCTAGCGAGAGTGGGGCCTGACTGGGCGTTCTGTACAGCATGCTCATACTCGACATGCGTCACAACCACCACTATCCCAACTCCTCCCACCTCTCCCTCTCTCCCACAACACCACCACCACTATTCCAACTCCTCCCACCTCTCCCTCTCTCCCACAACACCACCACCACTATCCCACCTCTCCCACAACACCACCAACATTATCCCAACTCTCCCTCATCACCACCATCACCATCCCGACTCCTCCCACCTCTCCCTCTCTTCCACAACACCACCACCACTATCCCAACTCCTCCCACCTCTCCCACAAAACCACCATCATTATCTCAACTCCTCCCACCTCTCCCACAACACAACCCCCACTATCCAAACTCCTCCCACCTCTCGAACAACACCACCATCACTAACTCAACTCCTCCCACCTCTCCCACAACACCACCCCCACTATCCCAACTCCTCCCACCTCTCCTTCTCTCCCACAACACCACCCCCACTATCCCAACTCGTCCCACCTCTCGATCAACACCACCATCACTATCTCAACTCCTCCCACCTTTCCCTCTCTCCCACAACACCACCCCCAGTATCACAACTCCTCCCACCTCTCGAACAACACCACCATCACTATCTCAACTCCTCCCACCTCTCCCTCTCTCCAACAACACCACCACCACTATCCCAACTCCTCCCACCTCTCCCTCTCTCCCAAAACACGACCACCACTATCACAACTCCTCCCACCTCTCCCACAACACCATCACCACTATCCTAAATCCTCCCACCTCTCCCACAACACCACCACCACTACCCCACCTCCTCCCACAACACCACCAACATTATCCCAACTCTTCCCACCTCTCCCACAACACCACCACCACTATCCCAATTCCTCCCACCTCTCTCTCTCTCCCACAACACCACCACCACTATCACAAGTCCTCCCACCTCTCCAACAACACCATCACCACTATCCCAACTTCTCCCACATCTCCCACAACACCAGCACCCCTACCCCACCTCCTCCCACCTCTCCCACAACTCCACCACCACTATCCCAACTCCTCCCACCTCTCCCACAACACCACCACCCCTATCCCAATTCCTAATACCTCTCCCTCAACACCACCACCACTATCCCAACTCCTCCCACAACACCACCATCACTATCCCAACTCCTCCCACCTCTCCCTTAACACCACGACCACTATCCCAACTCCTCCCTCACCTCCCACAACACCACCATCACTATCTCAACTCCTCCCACATCTCCCTCTCTCTCACAATACCACCACCACTATCCCAACTCCTCCAACCTCTCCCACAAAACCACCACTACTATCCCAACTTCTCCCACAACACCACCACCGCTATCCCAACTCCTCCCACCTCTCCCACAACACAACCACCAGTATCCCAACTCCTCCCACCTCTCCCACAAAACCACCACTACTATCCCAACGTCTCCCACAACACCACCACCGCTATCCCATTTCCTCCCACTGTGACGCATGTCGAGTATGAGCATGCTGTACAGAACGCCCAGTCAGGCCCCACTCTCGCTAGGATCGTCAGGGCAGGAACTTTGGCTGTAGTCTGTGTAGAGTTTCCTAACTTAGTTTATGTGAGCCGTTGTACTATAAGTATTATAAATATGTATTTTGTTTTCATCTGAGTCAACGAGTTCTATTTTATATCATTAGTTATAAGTATTGTGTGTGGGACTTATATGTAATGATGAGAGGAGAGAGAGAGAGATGTTACGTAACGGGGACCAGTGAGTGCGCCACGCGGGCAGATAGGCCTAATTCCCTCCTCCCTTCCTCCCTCTCAGAGCGTGGGAAATCCTTTGTCGATCCCAGATTGAGAGAGAATATGACGTCATGATTGCCAGTGGGCGGTCCTTAAGTAGTTTGAGATATGCCGCTAGAGGGCCGAGTATAAAAAGAGAGGTTCTTGCCACCATTTCTTCAGAACTCATCAGGCAAAGCGACCTCTCATATCCCTTGCAACTATCCATATTCTTCCGACTGATGTGAACTTTCTCTACTCTCTGAACAGCCTATCTTCTTCTCTTCTCGTCCCTGTTTAACCTCCATGACCCCTTTGGTGCAGATTTAGTCAGCCAAAGTATTATCGCTTGAGTTCTCACGAGATAAGTGCCTGTTAGATAGCCTATTTTTGGAAGGGTTAACTAGAATAGGATTGATTGATGTTTGTTGCACTCGTATATGCATTTCCCTGTGTGCGATTATTCATGTTCCTGTTTTCTGCTGGTTTAGGCAATGCTAGACTGGGATAGGGTTTCTGAGTTGTGATTTCCTATGAGTACTAGGTTGCGGTTGAACCAGTACAATTGCAACGGAGACGTGGAACGCCTAGGTGGTCTTTCTGACTGTGTACCGTGGGAGTTTAGCACTGTGTTGCGAGTGAGGGCTTTTGCCTGTGCCACCCAACACTGTGCTATCTCATTTGCTTGACTTTGAGAGGATCGCCAGGAGAGAACCAGATACTAGTGATCTGGATCTCTCAAGAGAGCATCCCGTCAATTACCGTAATTTGGCCGCACAGTCTTAAGGACCTCGCTAGGCTACGAGCCGCTTGCTCAGCCATTGTCTCTTAACCTTAGATATCCCAGCTAGACTTTGCTCGACCAGCAGATACAGTATAGTATTGAAGCTTCTCCTTATGTATATTATTGTTTAAGCACTATTGATTTCATGTGTGGCACGCTTAGCTACTTCAGAGATTAGTGGCCCACGAGCACAATCTTAGTAGGCTATTGCCAGTGCATTGTCGGAGTACTTCTTCTTAATGTTTGCCATATCCTATTGCTTATTCTTATAATTCTTCTTATGTCAATTTAAAGCCTTTAATTACCAGTGAGTTATTCATTAAATTGCTGTTCAAAATCCGATACTTACTTCTTATGAGTATTCGAGAAGCATCTAACTTATCAGAAGATTCCTTGCTTGATGCTCGAGGACTATTGTTTAACGTAACGTAATAGTGCCGATCCGAAGTAGAGGGTGGAGGACTTCTTAAGTTCTTAGTTCAAGGGTGGATTACTTCGGCTTCGGCCAACACTATTCTTTAGTGTTGTAGTACTTTCTTCTTTGTTTGATTGTTGACCAGACTAGATAACTCCCGTCTTGTTATTAGTCTGTTGTGTGAAACGCTAGTACCGAGTTCTTGTATACCCCGTTATAGCAGATAGAACTCTGGAGGGTAGTGGCGTTTTTTGTTCGGCTGGCAGTACTCTGGGGTTGGGATCGTGTGTTTCCGTTGTGGCAGCGAGCCATACTCGAGTCCTGTGTAAGAGCCCTAGTGTACCCGAGTGCCCGGTCGTAACAAATGGCGACCTTGCTTAGGATTTTGTGAACAGTATAATTTTTTGCAGAGTTGTACAACATTTGTTTGTTCGTACTTTAGCGTACATATTGAAGAATATTTTTTTTTTGTAAGGCAATTAGGAGAGCATTTAAGAGACTCCAGTTAATTTAGTAATTAGTGCTTGCATAAGGGAGTTTAACACTTTTGTCTCGAGAATTTTTTGGTGAACTTCAGTATGTCGGGCCCTAGTACTGACGAGGAGCGAGAGATGCTAAGTGAGGAGGTGCCGTTAGTAACTAGTGAGGAGGATGCTAGACTTTTTGTGAGTAAGCGGTACCACGTGACGGAGGAGAGGTTGACTGGGGTGAATATTTATGGCTTGCACCTGATAGCCAAGGTTTTGGGTCTATCCAATGTAGGAGGGATGTCCAAGGGGGAGCTGATTTCCTGGGTGTTGCGTGGGCGACATGGGGTTTCGGAGGAGAGGGCGTTTGGGGGGGTTCCTCCCCAGATCCCCTCTCACTCGACTCCCACAGTGCCGTCCACTCAGTTGCCGGAGGTTAGCATTCTCCCACAGAGGGATGAGCATTGGAAGATTGGAGTGCCCTCGGGCGGTGCGTATGGTGGTTCCCCAGTTCTTGCCCCCCCTCCTTCAGTAGTGGCAGCTCCCTCTTCCGGCCTGTCTCCTGAGATGATATTTAAACTCGAGCTTGCTAAAATGGAGAATGAGACTAGGAAGCAGGAGATTGAGTCTAGGAAGCAGGAGAAGGAGATTGAGGCTGAGATTAGGAGGCACGAGGCTGAGCTTAGGTACGACTCAGAGAAATATTGTGCTCAAATAGATTTAGATAAGACTCGTGCAGAGTCGACAGGGATTCGGATGGGCCGTGAGGGCCAAGTAAGAGAACAGTCCTTGTCTCACTTAGTCAAATTGGTGCCGGCATTTAGTGAAACTGAAGTCACAGAATTTTTTAATCGTTTTGAGAAGAAGTGTAGGGAGCATAATTGGCCTGAAGAGAAGTGGGCAGCTCTGGTCTCCTCAAACTTACGGGTAAGGGTCTGAAGGCTTATGATGCACTGCCTTTAGAGTCTTGCATTGACTACCCAGAATTGAAGAGAGCTGTCCTACGGGCATACGAGTTGCAACCAGAAACATATCGATTGAAGTTTCGGGGTGTTACAAAGACTAGGGAGGCGACCTTTCTTGAACATGCCCGGGACTTAAAAGATGCACTTACAAACTGGACACGTTCTGAGAAAGCTGAGACGGCCGAACAGTTGACTGAGCTGTTTCTGCTCGAGCAGTTTTATAAGTGTACAGGTGCAGAAATGACTTTAACTATTAAAGAAAAGAATCCAAAAACTCTACAGGAGGCAGCTGAGATGGCTGACCTCCGGCTATCATTAATTCGTGGGTGCGGGTCTGCCCAGCGTAGTGAGGCAGGTAACAAGGGGCGTGACGCCCCACCCCCCCGAGTTAGTAATATATCTTATGCAAACAAGTACAAGAGTTATGATACCAAGACTGACCACAAGACTAGCACCGTCCCATTTAAGAAGGGGCCGGGCCCTTCCCAGTACCAAGGGAAGCCCAAAGGGGAGTTAGAGTGTTATCAATGTCATAAAAAGGGGCACTTTGCAAGAGTCTGTCCTAGCAAACCACCTACAGCAGCTGTGTCTTTGGCCTGCAACATTGGTGTGTCTCTGAAGCCTTCTGAGTTTGCCCGGGGCAGTTCGTCAGAGGCTGAGGCACAGCCAATGCAGAAGCACCTGGGAGGCTCGAACCCTGCTCAGGATGTTTTTTGCGACCATAGAGGACGGGGTTGCGTGATGTGGGCGGGGCGCAAGCATGGAGTAGAGGTCTTGCGTGATACAGGTGCTTCCCAGACTTTGATGAAAAAACTTGACTGGCTACCCTATAAATGCGGCTCGGGTGGTGGTGGTGCAGGGTATTAATGCAACTCGGTCATACCCGCTGGTGCGGTTGGAGTTGGAGGTGGATGGTGTGGCACGTGAATTGGATGTTGGGATTGTGGAGAAACTGCCAGTGGAGGGCGTCGACCTTCTTCTCGGCAACGACTTTGCAATGCCCGCTTCTGAGGTTCTACCCTTAGTCGTTGCCGAGAGGCCGGCCGACGTGAGTAGGGAAGAGCGAGAGTGGGTCGAGCGGTGCCAGGCACAACCCATGGCGTGTGCTGTCACCCGAGCTCGGGCAGCTAAAGTGTCACAGCCTAGTCCTCCGTCTTCAGACCAGCAGAGGAACGATCAACAGGAGGAGGCTAAAGCTGGAGTTGGTTTTAAGAGTTTTGACTCGGCGGCTCTCCTGGGTGATTCAGTATTAGCACCATTACTTAGTTCTGGAGTAGCCCCTGGGCCTGTCATCGAGAGTGACGAGGCTGGGCATGACGAGTCTCCACGACAGCAACGTTATGAACATCGAGAGAGACAGAGGGAGCAGCTCAGTATCGGGGAGGGTCATGCATTGCTCCGGGAGCAGTTAGATCGCTTGGCACCCTCAGATATACGTCGGTTGCAGCTGGAGGACCCTGAGCTCCAAACGTGTGCTAATGGAGCTGTGGAGCTCGACGAGGACGGTGATGCACAGCCGGGAGATTTTTTTTATTTAGATGGCATCCTGTATCGGCGTTTTCAAGACCCTAACCGTAGCTGGAAGATGGGGTCCGGGGTAGTGGACCAGTTGATGGTGCCGCGGGAGTGCAGGGATAGCCTACTGAGTTTGGCGCATGACACACCGCTGGCAGGACATTTGGGGGTAAGAAAAACGGTGGCGGCTTTGGGGAAGTTGTTTTGGTGGCCGGGGATGAAGTCTCATGTGCAGTCCTGGATAAACTCATGTGATATTTGTCAACGGGTCGGGAAACCAAACCAAGTTATTCCTAAAGCTCCGTTGCACCCTATTCCTGTAATTGGGCCACCTTTTAGTAAGATTGTTGTTGACATGGTTGGTCCCCTCCCTCCCACAAAGGCTGGTAATAAATTTTTGTTAACCATCATGGATGTTGCCACTAGATACCCCGATGCATACCCCATGAAAAACGGCATGGCTAAGACGGTAGTCAGTAACTTGTTGTGGTACTTTTCAAGGTACGGGTACCCGGAGGAGATTCAGTCTGATCAGGGGTCCAATTTCACCTCCAATCTCTTTAAGCAAACAATGCAACAGCATGGAATACGGGCGGTGGTATCGTCAGCGTATCACCCTGAGAGCCAAGGGGTGCTTGAGCGGTGGCATGCCACCCTTAAAAGCATGCTCAGGTGTTATTGTGCTGATAACGGAAGAGATTGGGATCTTGGATTGCCGTATGTACTGTTTGCTGCTCGGGAAGTGCCTGGTGAGAGCCTGGGATTTAGTCCAAACGAGCTGATTTTTGGACACCGAGTCAGGGGCCCCCTTAATATGCTGCGGGAAATTTGGGAAGGAACTGTGCCGCCTTGTTCCTTGTTGAAGTATGTGTTTGAAAGCCGTGAGCGCATGCTTAAGAGTCTGGAGATGGCAGGTCGGAATTTAACAGGGTCACAAGCTTTAATGAAGGACAGGTATGATCGCAAAGTGAAGCTCCGGGAGTTCATTGTGGGACAGGAGGTGTTGATTTTGTTGCCTTTGGTGGGTAACCCCTTGTCGGCGAAGTATACTGGACCCTATAAAATTGTGGAGAAAATTTCGGACCTAGATTACCTTGTTGCCACTCCAGACAGGAGGAAGAAGAATCAGTTATGTCACGTGAACCTGATAAAAGAGTATGTGAGGCGCCCCTCTGAGCCTCTCACTGTCCCTGTGTTGGCTTGTTGCGGCCGTGGTGGAGAAGGAGAGGGGGACAGTCAAGCTTCAGAGGAGGATAGCTGGGATCACCATGTTTCAGCGGATCAGTGGGCGGGGAACTCGAGCCTAAGGGCTGACGAGGCTATAGCCCATTTGCCTGAGCCGCAATTTGAAGCTATCCGTCAGTTGCTCGGTTTATACCCCACTGTATTCGCTGAACAGCCAGGCCTCACTACTCAGGCTATGCATGATGTTGACGTGGGGCACCATCTACCCTTTAAGTCAATCCCATACCGTGTGCCCCCCATAAAACTACCCGCTCTGAGGGATGAGTTGGAGTATATGCTCGGTAGAGGGTTGATAGAGAAAGGTACCGTTAAATGGACTTCCCCCGTAACACTGCAGCCTAAACCAGATGGCAAGGTACGCTTCTGTATTGATTTCCGTAGGCTAAACGGTTTGACTCCAACTAACCCATATCCTCTTCCTCGGGTTGATGATAGTGTTGATAAAATTGGTAATGCTCGGTTTTTGTCTAAAGTTGATTTAGTAAAAGGTTACTGGCAAGTACCTTTGTCCGAGCGCGCTAAAGAGGTATGTGGTTTTGTGGTGGACGGGAGTACTTACCGGTGTAATGTTATGCCCTACGGACTTAAGAATGCACCAGCAACGTTTCAGAACCTGATGAATGAAATTGTCAAGGACATTCCAAATTGCACCGTATACTTGGACGATGTAATCATTTATGATGACGACTTTGAGAGCCATTGTGAGCACCTGGAGACCTTGTTCCGGAAACTTAGTGAAGCAAGTCTGGTAGTAAATTTGGCAAAGTGTGACTTCGTAAAAGCCACTGTGCAGTACCTTGGGTTTGTAGTGGGAAGGGGACAGGTGTGCCCTCCTCAGAACAAGGTACAGGCTATCAATAAATTTCCGCACCCAACCACCAAGAAGCAGATCATGAGATTCTTGGGTATGATAGGCTACTACAGACGCTTTATAAAAGGTTACTCTACGGTGTTGGCACCTCTCACAGATTTGTTATCTAAAGACAAAAAGTTTTTGTGGGCGCCTGAGTGTGAAAAGGCTTTTAATTTAGTGAAGCATTTGCTGTGTACTCACCCGATACTCAGGGCCCCAGACTTTAACAGGCCTTTTCAGCTGGCAACAGATGCTAGTGGTGTAGGGGCTGGTGCCGTCTTGCTACAGACAGACAATGAAGGTGTGGAACACCCAGTAAGTTTCTTTTCTAAGAAGTTCAATGCTGCACAAAAGAACTATTCTACAATAGAAAAGGAATTACTGGCGATTGTGCTGTCACTCAGGCACTTCGAAGTGTATGTTCCAGCCTATGGCCCAGTCGTGGTTATCTACACTGATCATCACCCTTTGAGATTCCTAAATCAATTTCACAATCGCAATATGAGACTGACCCGGTGGTCATTGATGTTGCAGGAGTATAACCTGGACATCCGGCATATTGCGGGATGTGACAATGTGATTGCGGATTGTTTATCGAGGGTAGATGATCAGTCGTAGGCTATCACAGGTGTATGATCCCGAAGAGATTGACACACGGGTAGCCTCCTGCTTTGGTTTGAGTAGTATTTTGCGCTTGGTGCTTGTTGGCTCGCGGTTGTAGCCCAGCGTATTGGGTCGTAAAGCAGGATTGTTGAGCGTTTGGTATAGAAGAAAATAGGCTGCCCTTATAGTGCAGCCGGAAAAAAAACATATTAAAATATAAAAAAATCATATAAAAACTCTTTCTTTTTGATATAGATAATTGTATAAGTTTGTCATAGCCTATAGTGTTTGAGTAGTCCACGAACTATCAAACGGCTGAGCTGCTGTAAGCTCGCTCTGGGAGCATGATATTATGTCTTTTACTATTGTTGGGAGGAGTTATGAAATGTGAATTTTTTTTTTATAAGATGTGTTTTAGTGATAAACTCAGCGTTGTTTTAGTGCCATGCGGTCGCTGGGTGTGAGGGGTTTGATGGGGTTCTGTATATCAGATTTTAGCTCAGGGTTGAGCAAGTAAAATCTTGGGGGAGGTGTGACGCATGTCGAGTATGAGCATGCTGTACAGAACGCCCAGTCAGGCCCCACTCTCGCTAGGATCGTCAGGGCAGGAACTTTGGCTGTAGTCTGTGTAGAGTTTCCTAACTCAGTTTATGTGAACCGTTGTACTATAAGTATTATCATTATGTATTTTGTTTTCTTCTAAGTCAACGAGTTCTATTTTATATCATTAGATATAAGTATTGTGTGTGGGACTTATATGTAATGATGAGAGGAGAGAGAGGGAGATATTACGTAACGGGGATCAGTGAGTGCGCCACGCGGGCAGATAGGCCTAATTCCCTCCTCCCTCCTCCCTTCCTCCCTTTCAGCGCGTGGGAAGTTCTTTGTCGATCCCAGATTGAGAGAGAATATGACGTCATGATTGCCAGTGGGCGGTCCTTAAGTAGTTTGAGATATGCCGCTAGAGGGCCGAGTATAAAAAGAGAGGTTCTTGCCACCATTTCTTCAGAACTCATCAGGCAAAGCGACTTCTCATATCCCTTGCAACTATCCATATTCTTCCGACTGATGTGAACTTTCTCTACTCTCTGAACAGCCTATCTTCTTCTCTTCTCGTCCCTGTTTAACCTCCATGACCCCTTTGGTGCAGATTTAGTCAGCCAAAGTATTATCGCTTGAGTTCTCACGAGATAAGTGCCTGTTAGATAGCCTATTTTTGGAAGGGTTAACTAGAATAGGATTGATTGATGTTTGTTGCACTCGTATATGCATTTCCCTGTGTGCGATTATTCATGTTCCTGTTTTCTGCTGGTTTAGGCAATGCTAGACTGGGATAGGGTTTCTGAGTTGTGATTTCCTATGAGTACTAGGTTGCGGTTGAACCAGTACAATTGCAACGGAGACGTGGAACGCCTAGGTGGTCTTTCTGACTGTGTACCGTGGGAGTTTAGCACTGTGTTGCGAGTGAGGGCTTTTGCCTGTGCCACCCAACACTGTGCTATCTCATTTGCTTGACTTTGAGAGGATCGCCAGGAGAGAACCAGATACTAGTGATCTGGATCTCTCAAGAGAGCATCCCGTCAATTACCGTAATTTGGCCGCACAGTCTTAAGGACCTCGCTAGGCTACGAGCCGCTTGCTCAGCCATTGTCTCTTAACCTTAGATATCCCAGCTAGACTTTGCTCGACCAGCAGATACAGCATAGTATTGAAGCTTCTCCTTATGTATATTATTGTTTAAGCACTATTGATTTCATGTGTGGCACGCTTAGCTACTTCAGAGATTAGTGGCCCACGAGCACAATCTTAGTAGGCTATTGCCAGTGCATTGTCGGAGTACTTCTTCTTAATGTTTGCCATATCCTATTGCTTATTCTTATAATTCTTCTTATGTCAATTTAAAGCCTTTAATTACCAGTGAGTTATTCATTAAATTGCTGTTCAAAATCCGATACTTACTTCTTATGAGTATTCGAGAAGCATCTAACTTATCAGAAGATTCCTTGCTTGATGCTCGAGGACTATTGTTTAACGTAACGTAATAGTGCCGATCCGAAGTAGAGGGTGGAGGACTTCTTAAGTTCTTAGTTCAAGGGTGGATTACTTCGGCTTCGGCCAACACTATTCTTTAGTGTTGTAGTACTTTCTTCTTTGTTTGATTGTTGACCAGACTAGATAACTCCCGTCTTGTTATTAGTCTGTTGTGTGAAACGCTAGTACCGAGTTCTTGTATACCCCGTTATAGCAGATAGAACTCTGGAGGAGTGGCGTTTTTTTGTTCGGCTGGCAGTACTCTGGGGTTGGGATCGTGTGTTTCCGTTGTGGCAGCGAGCCATACTCGAGTCCTGTGTAAGAGCCCTAGTGTACCCGAGTGCCCGGTCGTAACACCACCTACCATCAGTAGCCCACCTACCATCAGTAACCCACCTACCATCAGTAACCCACCTACCATCAGTAACCCACCTACCATCAGTAACCCACTTACCACCAGTAACCCACCTACCAACCACTTACTAGTAAACCAATAATCCACCTACAAAAACACCTACCCACCACCTAACACGAGCAACCCTCCCCACTACCCACCCACCCCTTCACCCCTCCAACACAGCTGGTTTTTAGCTACGAATAGGCTTAATTGGTATTCTCTCACTGACTTCATTATTATATATTATTGTATACAATCTATTTTTTTGGTGCACGTTTTCTTTCATATGGGTACCGTTTTGCTCGCAATATACTACATTTTTTGAGACGGGTTGAATTGTGATCACATTTTCTTTCATACTTCATTGTCACAGTTAAACCTTATTGAGCGAAGTAATCACAAATATATTTCTATCTCTACGAAACTAGACGATATCTAATTCCTATTTACAGTCTTCATCGTTCGAAATGTTTAAGAATACGGTCGTAAGTCTCATCCTCGTATTCTTTTCTCGAACATTTTTACACACTCTTACCTTCACATCATTTTACACCTACCACCTTATTTTCACACTCTTATACAATCCCATACTCTTAATTTGATACACACTCAGTTACACAGTCCCCGAGGGAGTGGCCAAGAAATAATCGCCTTCATATGCTTCCATATGCTGAGACAATTCATTTCAGTATTTAGCCTGTTCGTGTTCACGGGGGAGGGTCGCTTATGACCAACTGCCCATCGTTATGTATAGTGTGTGGGGGTGCATGTGGAATGCTATGTACTGTTGTAATGTCTGTGGAGGTGATTGTAGTCTGTAACCATGTAATCAGCTTGCCCATTCTGATCAGGTGCTGGCATATACAGTAGTTGTGTACATGCGAAAGTAGTCTAACACACTTCTAATGTCTGCCATTACGGTCGGGAACGTTATCACTCAGCCATGCCGGCTCTTACTGGAACCATATTCTCAAACTTTCTTGCAGTATTTCACTCTAGCTAACTTGTTCCACACTTTTTATAATAACATTAACACAATTGCTACGATGATGCTGTGGTGTAGTGGTACGTGTTATTCACTATGTTTTGTTTGAATTAATGCAAAGCAAATATCAGACCACCCACTTTATTCTTCAGTACAATTTATGCACAATAACTATGAATTATTGTTATTATTATTAATATTAATATTATTATTGTGGGAGTAAATAGTTAGAGTGGGAGTTTCAAAATGGCTGCTTGTAGTTCATCTCAAACAGGCATTTGACTAGGTGCACCGAGAGAAGCTCTGGGAGCTACTATGGTTATGCGGGATTCCCACGGTGATTATTGACCTGGTGTCTGGACTCTATACAGGAACAGAGAGTGCTGTCAAGTGTGGTGGGGGAACATCCTCCTTCTTCCCAGTGAATTCAGGTGTGAGACAAGGGTGTTTTCTGGCACCTACACTTTTCAACAGTTGTACCAAATACTGACAGAAGATCCCTACACGAAAACTTCATTGACATAATCAACACTCACTCACTCTGACAAACAGTACTTGAACCAACACTCACATAATCTAGCGTAATGAGAAACAACCCAAGCATTAGACAAGGGGTCACATCCAACAATTGTGACGCCTCCCGGCGCTGGCAGAATGGTTGCGTGGGGCATTGCAGGTCGCTAGCGCTCGCCAGGATGGGGGGATGGGCTACAGTTGTCCTAGAATGATCTGCTTTATGTTATTAGTGTCACGTTGCCACAGACAGTCTAGAAATGGTCTTTGTTTTGGTCTGTGACCGCGCCTTGTATTTTATATTCGCTATAATATAAATGTTGCTTGTGTGAGAGGCGAGCGAGAGAGGGTGACGGGGTACACCTGGCAGCGGGGCGAGCTATCACGCGGCCCGCTTGGGCGCTGACGGCGTTGGCGGCCGGGTGGTCAACTAGTCCCTGCTCATCGCGGCCTCGTGTTTTTTACCAGCTCAGAGCTGGCCTGACACGTGTATCGTCTACATCCTTTGCAATTCTGTCCCCCATACTCGCCACTTTGCATACTATTTCTCTCTCTCGACTTCTCCTTTCTCATTCTCTAATCTTTATTAAACTCAACATCCCTTCTGGTTTCAGCATAGACGTTCACCGTCGGCCAGTCGTATTGTACGCGAAGCTCTCAGATATTTCTATGTATTAGGCTTTAATGAGGTTTGGAGAGACAGACTTTTCCGTGTGTCCTCTCTCGGGAAGGTTGTAGACCGGTATATGTCTCCCTGGCAGGGTGTTGAGTGATTCTGCTTAGTTATTTAAAGCTAGACTAGGGGTAAGGTTACTGTGTCGTTGTCTCCGATGTGTGCAGTGTTAGCTAAGCCCTGCACGACATCGACAGGTACTGTGGGAGCCTAGGTTGTCTTCGGGTGGGTTTACTTTGCGAGCACAGCACTGTGGTGTGAGAGGGCCATAGCCTATCCCTCACAACATAGTGCTGCCTCTTTGTGTTGACTTCTGAGGGATCGCCAGGATAGAACTAGGTACTAGAGACCTAGATTTATCAAGAGAGCATCCCCGTCATATAACGTAATCTTCATTATACCACCTTCGGACAACGTTAGGCTACGAGCCGCATGCTCGCCCATTGTTGCCCTGCCTTGATACCCCAGCTAGACTTTATTAACCGAGCAGACACTGGTTAGAGATAAGCTCCATTATTATATGTATGCCACATTATTATTCACTGCACTTTTGAGCCGAGGTTGTTGTTGAGTTGCACAACCCTAGTAGGCTGTTGCGTTGTGTCACGAAGCATTTCTTTAGTTGTCGAGCATTACTACCTTTGCGCAGTCTTTATGATTCGCCTGCCTATTATTACTATATGTCCTAGTATTTATTGTGACCCGTTTTCTGCATTATAATTGTTCAAGATTCTTTACGAACATCTTCCCAGCATCAGACTTATTTCAGAAGTTTCCAGTTGATGTTGCAGGACTAGCATTGCACTTTCTTTAATACAGGAGTGCCAGTTATTTGAGTATCTACCGTAACGTTAAATAATCAAGTTACTTATCTTTTCTTTGTGTAACCTAAACGAGGAATCTTTTACTGTTTGAGAATAGGCTGTTTCATGAGCGTCAGCCTAGTGTGTGTGCACCAGTTACCGAGTCATAGGATACCTCGTGGTCCAGGCACGACTCAGGGCGGTAATGGTGTTTTGTTTTCCAGTGTTTAAGGCAGGGGTTGGATCTAGTGTTACCGTTGTTGCATTTTGCCATTATCTAGTCCAATGTTGAAGAGCCCTGTGTCTTTGAGAACCTAGATCGTAACAAATGGCGAGCTAGCTCAGGATCTTGTGAACTAAGAGATAATTGCAGGATTGTTGTGGTCATTTGTTTTATTGAGGAATATAGTGGGCACGTTAATTTTTTTGGGGCAAAGTAGTATAGCACTTGAGAGTCTTCAGACATTTTTGGCAAGTGAATAGTGCTACATAAGAGTTTGGGGTACTTCTTTTCTGAATATTGTGGTGAGAAATTTTTGTGAGCATCATGTCTTATACCGGGTCAGAGGAGAATGGAGACACAGTACGTAATGTCGAAACTGAGGAACAGCAGCATGATGAAAGGGTTAATCGGGTGAACTGTGAGGAGGATGCTAGGATATTTTTGCAATGGCCTGTTACTGCCGAGCGGTTGGAGGGTATGGATCGGTACGGTCTTCAATGCCTGGCCACAGCTATCGGTCATGCGGTTACTAGCAGCATGACCAAGGATAACTTGATAACGTGTGTACTGGGCAGGGTGACTGGTGAGCGAGATGGGTTGAGTGCTCAGAGCCCTTCGGCCATGCTTCCCCTACACTCGACTCCCAGCCATCCCAGTAGTTTGCCGACCCCGGGTACGCTTCCGCAGTTGGGTGATGACTGGCAGGGTGGGTTGCCCCTGGGGGGACCACCGGTAATTTCAAACATTGTAGCACCTTCACCTCCTCAAGGGTTAACTCCAGAATTAGTGTATCAGCTCGAATTAGCTAAGATTCAGCAGCAACAAAGGGCATGTTAGCTTCAGATTCAGCAGCAAATAGAATTAGCCAAGATAGAAGAGAGAAAAACTATCAGTCAGCAGCACATAGAGCTAGCAAATATCCAAGCTGATTTGGAGTCGACTAGGTACTGTGCCGACATGGACGTAGAGAAGTCGCGAGTAGAGACAACGGGACAGCGACTTGGGGCTGGTAACCGTGTTCATGAGCAGTCTCTCTCGCACTTATTGAAACTGGTTCCGGTGTTTGATGAGAGTGGTGTAACAGAATTTTTCACACGCTTTGATTAGAAGTGCCAGGAACACCAGTGGCCAGAGAGTAAATGGGCAGCACTTGTATCCTCTAGATTAATAGGCAAGGGTCTTAAAGCCTACGATGCGTTGCCTATAGAGTCTTGTATTATCTATGAGGAACGCAAGGAGGCTGTCCTGAGAGCATACGAACTACAACCAGAGACGTACAGGTTGAAGTTCCGGGGTGTTACCAAGGGTCGGGAGAGCACCTTTTTGGAGCATACCCGGGAGCTGTCCGATGCTTTTGGGAATTGGCTGAGGTCGGAGAAAGCTACTACGTTTGACGACATTAAACAGTTGGTGCTTTTAGAGCAGTTTTTCAAATGCACGGGCGGCGACCTGACGTTAAACCTTAAAGAAAAGCAACCAAAAACTCTACAGGAGGCAGCCGAGATGGCTGACCTCCGGCTATCACTAATTCGTGGGTGCGGGTCTGCCCAGCGTAGTGAGGCAGGTAACAAGGGGCGTGATGCCCCACCCCCCCGAGTTAGTGATATACCTTATGCAAACAAGTACAAGAGCCATGATACCAAGACTGACCACAAGACTAGCACCGTCCCATTTAAGAAGGGGCCGGGCCCTTCCCAGTACCAAGGGAAGCCCAAAAGGGAGTTGGAGTGTTTTCATTGTCATAAAAAGGGGCACTTTGCAAGAGTCTGTCCTAGCAAACCACCTACAGCAGCTGTGTCTTTGGCCTGCAACATTGGTGTGTCTCCGAAGTCATCTGAGTTTGCCCGGGGCAGTTCGTCAGAGGCTGAGGCACAGCCAATGCAGAAGCACCTGGGAGGCTTGAACCCTGCTCAGGATGTTTTTTGCGACCATAGAGGGCGGGGTTGCGTGATGTGGGCGGGGCGCAAGCATGGAGTAGAGGTCTTGCGCGATACAGGTGCTTCCCAGACTCTGATGAAAAACTTGACTGGCTACCCTATAAACGCGGCTCGGGTGGTGGTGGTGCAGGGTATTAATGCAACTCGGTCATACCCGCTGGTGCGGTTGGAGTTGGAGGTGGATGGTGTGGCACGTGAATTGGATGTCGGAATTGTGGAGAAACTGCCAGTGGAGGGCGTCGACCTTCTTCTCGGCAATGACTTTGCAATGCCCGCTTCTGAGGTTCTACCCTTAGTCGTTGCCGAGAGGCCGGCCGACGTGAGTAGGAAAGAGCAAGAGTGGGTCGAGCGGTGCCAGACACAACCCATGGCGTATGTTGTCACCCGAGCTCAGGCAGCTAAAGTGTCACAGCCTAGTCCTCCGTCTTCAGACCAGCGGAGGAACGATCAACAGGAGGAGGCTAAAGCTGGAGTTGGTTTTAAGAGGTTTGACTCGGCGGCTCTCCTGGGTGATTCAGTATTAGCACCATTACTTAATTCTGGAGTAGCCCCTGGGCCTGTCATTCAGAGTGATGAGGCTGGGCATGACGAGTCTCCACGACAGCAACGTTATGTACATCGAGGGAGACAGAGGGAGCAGCCCAGTATCGGGGAAGGTCATGCATTGCTCCGGGAGCAGTTAGATCGCTTGGCACCCTCAGATATACGTCGGTTGCAACTAGAGGACCCTGAGCTCCAAACGTGTGCTAATGGAGCTGTAGAGCTCGACGAGGACGGTGATGCACAGCCAGGATATTTTTTTTATTTAGAAGGCATCCTCTATAGGCGTTTTCAAGACCCTAAACGTAGTTGGCAAGAGGGGTCCGGAGTAGTGCACCAGTTGGTGGTGCCACGGGAGTGCAGGGATAGCCTACTGAGGTTGGCGCATGACATACCACTGGCAGGACATCTAGGGGTGAGAAAAACGGTGGCGGCTTTAGAAAAATTGTTTTGGTGGCCGGGGTTGAAGGGGCAGGTGGTAACCTGGATAGCAAGGTGTCATGCGTGCCAGAGGGTTGGAAAACCTAACCACACAATTCCGAGAGCCCCGTTGCACCCCATTCCTGTCAGTGGACCGCCCTTCAGTAAGGTCATCATTGATATGGTCGGACCCCTACCCCCTACTAGTGCCGGTAATAAATTTCTATTAACTATCATGGATGTGGCCACTCGTTATCCTGATGCATATCCAATGAGAAATGGCACGGCGGAAACTGTTGTCCGGAACCTGCTCTGGTATTGCTCGCGGTATGGTTACCCGCAAGTGGTGCAATCGAACCAAGGTTCTAGTGTTACATCTAATCTGTTCAAACAAACTATGATTCAGCATGGCATCAGCACTGTCGTCTCTTCTGCGTATCACCCGGAGAGTCAGGGGGTGTTGGAGAGGTGGCACGCCGCGCTGAAAGGCGTGCTTCGATGTTGTTGCGCAGAGAACGGAGAGGATTGGGACCTTGGTCTGCCGTATGTTTTGTTCGCGGCAAGAGAAGTACCTGGAGAGAGTCTCGATTTCAGTCCGAATGAGCTTGTTTTCGGGCATCAGGTGAGGGCTCCTCTCCACATGGTGAAGGAGATGTGGGAGGGCACTGGGCATGTTGTTCTGCGAGATAAGTTGCAACCTCTTGTTCCTGAGCAACAAGAGGAGTTGTTTGCTAGGCTGTGGCAGTCCGTCCGCATGGTTGTTGCTTCTCCAGGCCTGATGTGCGGGGTAGAATCCGACACGGAGGCTGGAGACGGTGCAGGGCTCGAGTTGGTTCCCTACCGTGTGAATCCTGCTCGACAGCCTGTGGTGAAGGCGGAGCTGGACAGCGTGTGGAGAGGGGGTCTGAGGGATGAGGAATGTCGTGAGTGGTCGTTGCCAGAGGCTTTGCAACCTGAGTTTGGTGGCAGAGTCCGTGTGTGTGTTGATTGCAAGAGTGTGGAAGCATTATCCCTGACAGACGCCTATCCATTACCCAGAGTTGACGACACCATAGACCGCTTCGGGGCTGCCTCGCTCATCACGAAGGTAGAACTAGTGAAGGGTTATTGGCAGGCCCCGTTGCCGGGAAGAGCGAAGAGTAGTGCCAGTTTTGCGATGAGCTGGGCAGTTTGTCAGTGCCAGGTGTTGTTGTGCTGCCGGAACACAAGTTGGATGTGTGGCATGCTAAGGGCACTGATAATGTTTTGGCTTTGTTTGCAGGAGAACCCTCGCTGTTCAGTCAGTGTTTGTCGCGGGTGGAGGATCCGGGGTAGGCTACCACAGTATGTTGGTATAGCCTCCTGTCTTTGCTCGTGGTGTATTTTTGCGCTGGTGCTTGTAGCATCAGCGTAGGGTCGCAGGGCAGGAGTTGTTGGCTTTGATTAGACGAAAATTAGGCTACATCTATAGTAGCCGCCAAAAACAACATTAAAATAAAATATGAAAAATTAAATAAAAACTCTTTCTTTTTAATAATTAATTTTAAGATAATATTGTAGCTGAGTACTGAGTGCAGATGATTTTCCCTCAGTAGGCTGTGCTTCTTAAAGCTCGCTCTGGGAGCACAATGTTATGAATTAATGTATTATATTTGGGAAGGGTGATAAGATTTTTTTATATATAAAATGTTGTTGTATTTTTTTTTTTTTGAGGAGACTGAGCTTGCATTCCATGAGTGGCAGAGTGGCTAGGAGTGGCAGATTCTAGCGACATTCTGCCTGTTCAGATATGGGCTCATGGTTGAGTGTCCCATATCTTGGGCAGGGTGTGACGCCTCCCGGCGCTGGCAGAATGGTTGCGTGGGGCATTGCAGCTCGCTAGCGCTCGCCAGGATGGGGGGATGGGCTACAGTTGTCCTAGAATGATCTGCTTTATGTTATTAGTGTCGTGTTGCCACAGACAGTCTAGAAATGGTCTTTGTTTTGGTCTGTGACCGCGCCTTGTATTTTATATTCGCTATAATATAAATGTTGCTTGTGTGAGAGGCGAGCGAGAGAGGGTGACTGGGTACACCTGGCAGCGGGGCAAGCTATCACGCGGCCCGCTTGGGCGCTGACGGCGTTGGCGGCCGGGTGGTCAACTAGTCCCTGCTCATCGCGGCCTCGTGTTTTTTACCAGCTCAGAGCTGGCCTGACACGCGTATCGTCTACATCCTTTGCAATTCTGTCCCCCATACTCGCCACTTTGCATACTATTTCTCTCTCTCGACTTCTCCTTTCTCATTCTCTAATCTTTATTAAACTCAACATCCCTTCTGGTTTCAGCATAGACGTTCACCGTCGGCCAGTCGTATTGTACGCGAAGCTCTCAGATATTTCTATGTATTAGGCTTTAATGAGGTTTGGAGGGACGGACTTTTCCGTGTGTGTCCTCTCTCGGGAAGGTTGTAGACCGGTATATGTCTCCCTGGCAGGGTATTGAGTGATTCTGCTTAGTTATTTAAAGCTAGACTAGGGGTAAGGTTACTGTGTCGTTGTCTCCGATGTGTGCAGTGTTAGCTAAGCCCTGCACGACATCGACAGGTACTGTGGGAGCCTAGGTTGTCTTCGGGTGGGTTTACTTTGCGAGCACAGCACTGTGGTGTGAGAGGGCCATAGCCTATCCCTCACAACATAGTGCTGCCTCTTTGTGTTGACTTCTGAGGGATCGCCAGGATAGAACTAGGTACTAGAGACCTAGATTTATCAAGAGAGCATCCCCGTCATATAACGTAATCTTCATTATACCACCTTCGGACAACATTAGGCTACGAGCCGCATGCTCGCCCATTGTTGCCCTGCCTTGATACCCCAGCTAGACTTTATTAACCGAGCAGACACTGGTTAGAGATAAGCTCCATTATTATATGTATGCCACATTATTATTCACTGCACTTTTGAGCTGAGGTTGTTGTTGAGTTGCACAACCCTAGTAGGCTGTTGCGTTGTGTCACGAAGCATTTCTTTAGTTGTCGAGCATTACTACCTTTGCGCAGTCTTTATGATTCGCCTGCCTATTATTACTATATGTCCTAGTATTTATTGTGACCCGTATTCTGCATTATAATTGTTCAAGATTCTTTACGAACATCTTCCCAGCATCAGACTTATTTCAGAAGTTTCCAGTTGATGTTGCAGGACTAGCATTGCACTTTCTTTAATACAGGAGTGCCAGTTATTTGAGTATCTACCGTAACGTTAAATAATCACGTTACTTATCTTTTCTTTGTGTAACCTAAACGCGAATCTTTTACCGTTTGAGAATAGGCTGTTTCATCGAGCGTCAGCCTAGTGTGTGTGCACCAGTTACCGAGTCATAGGATATCTCGTGGTCCAGGCACGACTCAGGGCGGTAATGGTGTTTTGTTTTCCAGTGTTTAAGGCAGGGGTTGGATCTAGTGTTACCGTTGTTGCATTTTGCCATTATCTAGTCCAATGTTGAAGAGCCCTGTGTCTTTGAGAACCTGGATCGTAACACAATTTAGACCTATATCATACAAACAACACCTCTTTGATAACACGGAATCGGGTATTACCTGGCTTGAACGATCATGACATGGTACTAGTTGACGCAAACATAAAACCTACCATACAGAAACAATTACCCAGAAACATTTACCGATACAACAGAGCGGACATGGGTGCCATCTCCCGGGATTTAGCCGAATACAAAGACACCTTCCTTGACAACGACCCTATGGCCAATTCTGTTGAAACGAATTGGACTGTATTCAAGACACAATGGACAAGTACATCCCCAAGAAAACTGCAACACTTAACCAGTCACCCAAATGGTTCAATAGACATCTGCACAGACACAAGGTAAAAGTATACAATGCAGCCAAACATTACAACACAGAACACTGGGAATACTACAAGAATACACAGAAAACACTACAACGAGAAATGAAACAAGTAGAAACTAATTACACTGCCACTTTTCTCACAGACAACACACACAACCACTAAAAGGTTTACAGCTTCTTCAAAGCATGCAAACAAGACTCAACTGGTATAACAACATTATTACACATCGATTTTCTGTTTACACACCCACAGAACATAGCACATGCACTTAATTCGCAGTTCCAGTCAGCTTTTACACACGAACAAGTAGACAAGCCGGAACTGTCACCATCACCACACCCGACTATACCCCCACTGCTAGATATGGAACGAATATAATTTTTCCATATTTGCGAATGCGAATGTGAATGCGATTTTTTTTTGTAAAATTCGCGAATGCTAATGCGAATTGCGAATATTTTGGAGAGATCAGATACATTAATTTAGCAGGAGTGTAAATGACAACACTGTCGCTTAACCCGGGAACTGCGGGGAGACTCTTAAGAGTTCCCCCGGCGGACTGCGGGGAGACTCTTATGAGTGAGTGAAAAAAAAAATCAACTTTTGACATCAAATTTTTTTTTTTTTTTGCCCCTGGGCCATGCAAAATCTCAGTCCTCTACCTCCCCTCCTTCCCCACTTTCCTCCTCTCCTTCAGTTATCACCTATTTTCCCTGTTATTCCCTTATTCTGAGGTATATTTTCGTGCTAACATAAGCGAGTTGCAAGCAGGGTGTTGTCATCACTGATGGCAAGCGAGTGCAAGAGAGAGAGAGAGAGTATCGATCGACTGTGTCTCAGTGGCCTTGGGGGAAATTGGCGGGAAAGCAGTTTGCCTCACCCATACATTATACAACTCGCGGGCTATATCTCCGATTTTGACCATCCAAACGCTGTTTTCACTCGTTTTATTGTTGTTTCAGGTTAATACCTTTATAATCAACCCATAATAGGCGCATATGGATAAGTATTAATGCTATTAATGGCACAATGAATATTTTAGTGACGGAAACACCTCAAATACGTCAGCACAGGGGGACGTTTCCAATTACCCCCATGCGCACTTCAGAGGTTAATCATCTCCAACTCACTGCATCAGTAGGTTTTCACACTCCATCGCGGTGACCGACCGTGCTCCTGGCTTCTTCAGCACGTTGGATTAATCTTTGGCTAGACAAAATGGGTGATAAAGAGAACTCTTCAGAAAGTGGCAGTAGTGATGAAAGTACACGGTCATAGCAGGGAGTGTGACATTACTCGAGAGACAGTATAACTGAAAAACACTTGAACATTTTGAAATCTTGAGATTTAATGTAAGGTATGTTACGTATTCACTGTATTTGATACGTTTTCGAATAATTTGGTACTTTTCACTGTTTCGATCTGGTACTATTAAAGCCGCATTTTCGAGCACCCCCACTATCTCCGATAGATTGGAAAAGGTGTCGTATTACACCATTAAGGGTGTCAAATATCAAGCCAACTCAATCCTGCTTTTACACTGGTTTGAGGAAGTGAAGAACTGGTTTGAGGAAGTGAAAAGTCAATCCGATTCGGGCTTTAAGTATATATCTGTAAGTAAGTCATCATACTTCATTGGCGAGTGTAAAACAAACCTATCTATCTAAATGTAGTCTTAAAATAGCACAAACATACGCCAAAGTAAAGTAATTAACGATCATTCGAAATTGGGCTTTTGTGTATTCATGCCAAAAGAAGTGAGTTTTGATACTTATGAGAGTATGAACATTATAAATATGTTCTAATATACTACTAGGAACTCCAAAATGCTCACCAAAACCCGAATATAAGAGGTAAATATTAGCGATCATAGTCATAAGTTAAACAACAACAACAACAACAAATCGTTTGGACAATCTCGGGAGAGGAATGCTTCATTTATTAACACTCTAAGTAGCGTGTTATGAGAATGTTTTCGAAACTAATGGAACTGCAATTGTGTAAATAGATTCCTAAACCAATCTGATAATCTCAGAACTTTGAACTAATTGTAATAATTTCTAAATCTGGCCTTGTTCATCATAGCCCAAATTAAATTTCTTTTACGATGGTGCCAATGTAGCGGCTACCGCTAGATCCAGCGGATCACTTCCATCACGTGACATCAAGATATGATAAATTCTAGCTATATTAAAGAGATTTTCACCATTTTAAGGAAGTGTAGGGATTATATATTATATTGGGCTATTTTAAGTTGGCTTCTACACATTTATTTATTCGTTTGTGTTAAAATTAACATTTAATATTTTATATTTGTTTTATTTTCCATTGGTTTCGTGAAAATATTCGCACATGCGAATGCGGACGCGAATATTCGGTCCATCTCTTACACATCCGTGGAATTGAGAAACTCTTATCTGAGGTAGACGTTGACAAAACGACCGGACCGGACAATATACCCTGCAGGATACTTAAGGTGAATGCTGCCATTCTTGCCCCTATCCTGCAGGTTATATTTTCACAGACTCCTGAGACCGGAGAACTTCCCCACGACTAGCTTTTGGCGAACGTGACCCCGATATTTAAATCTGGAGACAGAACCCTCCTAGTTATCTATAGACATCGATTGATCTTCCATCATCTTTAACTTCTACTACAAGACCTTTTGCAGACAATAGTTTTGTTTACCGACCAATAGTTGATAGGAACGATTGCCTTCGACTTCAAGACGACTTGACTGCCCTTGAAAACTGAGAAGCCAAGTGGCAGATGACCTTCAGACCAGACAAAGACCACCACATATGTTTTACCTGCTCCATGAAACCGGTCCGCATTGCCTATAAACTCCATAATACCAACCTTGATACCGTGTATTCAAATTAGTCCACCTCTCAGCAGACATGAGGTGGAGCACACATGTGAGTAGTATGGCAAAAGCCAACAAAGCCCTTGGGTTCCTGCGCAGGAAGCTAAGGAGGTGCAACGCATACATAAACATTTAAACCACTAGTTCAACCACACATTGAATACTGCGACACCATCTGGGATCCACACACTCACAACAACATTAGTAAATTAGAAGCCATACAAAATAAAGCGGCAAGATGGATAAGGCGTGATTACAGACACACTACAGTACATTGGTCACATTTCTTAAACAAGACATTAAATTAGACACACTTGCAACAATAAGACAAATACACAGACAACTAATGCTATACAAAATAACAAACAACCTAGTAGACATAGACAAAGACACATATGTACAACCTATAAATATACGATCCACAAGAGGCAGCCACAACCAAAAGTACCACACATACCAGGCAAGCACCAACATATTTGGGTACTCGATTTTTCCCCGCAGCATCCAAGAATGGAATCACTTTCCATCTCGTATAGTTAACAGTCCCACTCTTGATAGTTTTAAAGTTAGGATCACCAAAAAAAATTCTCCTAATCCTCATCCTCATCCTTCCCATTAGTCAAATAACTCACCGCACAACCCCGAGCATATCATGCTGCCCGTGTGCAGCCCTCTGCGGGTCCCGAAGGTAAAGCTAAAGCTAAAGTTAAAGCTAAAGCTAAAAAAAAGCTAAAGCTTGAATGGACTGGTTACTGGGCCAGACAGTCGGGCGGAGTCACTACGGAGCAGATATCGGCAACTTCAGGATCACAGATCTTGACTTTGCAGATGATGCAGTGATCTTAACAGAGATGTTAGATGTTCTTAGACTGACCCTTAGGGTATTAAACGGGGGAGTCAGATCCGTTGGGTTTAAAGGTCTCTTGACTAAAACCAAACTCCAAGCATTTGGTGACTTATTGGATGATAGACTGCAATCTGTTCATGCATGTGGTGAGGACTTTCTTGGATAGGATAATATTACTTATCTTGGTAGCATGATCCATAATAGTGGTGCGTCGGGCTACGATGTTAATCGTTGCCTCGACTTAGCATATGGAGTTATGGCTTCACTAAACAAAAGTATGTGGTGTCAATACCTATGCAGAAGGACGATGCTGCGGTTCTTCAAGTCTGTCTTATTATATGGATGTGATACATGGACACTTAACAGCGAGTTGAAGAGATGCATCATCTCCTTTGGTACTAAATATCATTGAAGGATCATGGGCTATCGCTCGAATGATTACATCTCAAACCAGCAACTACTCCATAAAACTGATTCAGGATAATATTTGTTGCATGGTCCGTTAACGCCAACTTCGGCTATATGGACATGTGGTTCACCTCCCTAAAGCAGACTCTGCTCACCAGGTAATATCTACAGAAGACAACCCTGAGTGGAGGGGGCCTAGGGGAAGACCACAAAACTAATGGCTGAGGTAAGTCGGCCAATCATACGATAGAATACTTGATATGGGCCAGGCAGATGCCTGGAGTCTCACCCAGGAGGATCCCCTGGAGTGGACTCGGAGGGTGAGTGCAGCTACATGCTGTCACGGCGTATGCCCCCGTTGATTGAGTAAAAGAGAAAGAAGCAAGGATGAGAGTTTTCGGGATTTCAACCAATCAGCGACCTTCATTCGGAGATGTAAATGTTGATCAGCCATGCTGATGTGAAAGTACCAATCTCACTCACAAAGCTGTGAGTGTACCTATGCTTCGCACTTATTGGTTGGCTGCTTCCAATCCTCCCAATCCCATAAACCAATCTGGCTGCACCTGCTATCAAATCACAATTTGGGAAACTTTAATCCTCGATATTTCACCAAACAGCCAGCTTCCCCATCACAAAACTTCGCAGACAAATGCATTGCCAGGATACAATTATGGCAATAATTGTATCACAACATATGGGAATGATGAAAAAGACCGGTAAATGGTGAAATACAAAGGAGTACAATAGAAATCAAGCAACAACAGATCTTGCAACCCCTCGAAGTTACTGCTGTTTTAAGCACCCAACAATATCTAAGAGAGGATACTATCAAGTGTGAATTCAATTAGGTTACTACAATAACAATACAGTACTAAGGACAATATTTATTAATTTACAAATGCAGTCATCTATGGGTTTCGGGCAAGGTGCTTTTCTAGGCGAACTTTAAAAATAATCAATGGTGTTGCAGTCTATAACATCTCAGGGAAGCCCATTCCTCAGATTGAGAACTCGATTAAAGAAGAAGTTCTTAGATTTATGCGAGTTAAATGATTTACCAATTATTTTGTGTTACCAATTCCCCTTGTGTAATTTGACTGGTTGATGGTAAAGTACTTACTGCAGTTTAAATTGTGGATGCCTTTGGTGATCTTGAAAACTTGAATCAAGTCACCTCTTAATATCTGCTATGTTAGGGGGAAAAAAATCAATTCCTCAAGACGCTCTTCATTTGGTTTTCTCCTCAAACACGGTATAATTTTGGTAATTCTACATTGAACTCGTTCCAGTTTGTCATATCTTTTATGTAGTAGGGGCACCAGGACTAAATGTAATATTCCAGAAGTGGACGGACTAACAAATTGTAAAGAGTGAGGATTACTGTACGATTACATCTTTGGATTTATGCTAAAAAGATCTGCCTATAAAACCTATAAGTTTGTTTGCTTTCTTAACAACTTCTGTACATTGTTGACTAAGTTTTTTGGTTACTCGATATTGTTACTCCCAGTCAGTTTCTCTGTCTACACTCTCTAAGTGGGTGCCATTGATTGAATAGTTTGCTTTTTCATTTCGTGTCAAAAGTTTTGACAAGCGAAGTCCATCATCCGATGATTTATACCTCCATGATGACGTTATTTTGAGTCTAGTATCTCATAGCTTTGAATAAAGATGAATATAAATAGAAACACACGACAAGTCTCTCAACGTTACCTACCATACCATACCGGATAGCAGCCTCAGATTCGAATTCGTTGGTATATTGGCTGGTGTGACCTCTGTTAACCCCTTCACAATAACAAGATGCCTCTTAACTTTCTTTTACAGGCTAACATTAAACGATTTTACTCTGCTTTTGAAGGCTCCCTAGGAATTAGAGGAGTAAATTCTATCTCAATTATTAACACTCAGAGTTTCAAAATACCTTCCTAAACTAAATATATTCGTGTATTGATAACCTGATTATAATTTAGAAAGGCCACTTCGTACACTGAAAGGGTTAATAGAGTTCCTACTGTCATAGTAACAGGTTCGATACTATTTGGCCAGATCTGGCATGACCCAATTTAATGTTATGTGAATGTTTTTCCTTTTCCATTTTCCATTTTCCTTCCCAAAACATGTTTAATCCTATGAGTACCAGCGACGTGTGTATATTATATTCTAGCTATATATAGACGATATTATACAGCTCAGAAAGGATCTGTGGTAGTTAAAAGGGTTGGTTGTGATAGTTTGAAACCTTATTATTGCTAGAAGTCCTTCCTAAGCTGAATAATCTATATTTTTATTAATTTCACCACAACACCAAACACCTCCATTGAAATTAATGAAAGCATATATGTGATCCACCGGGATTCGAACCTGGGTTATCACACACATATTTTTAAACACGAACCATTACACCACCAGGACGGTTAAAGGTTTATGCACACGCCTACGACTTATTATCCATTCTCGAATACTGGATATTAATCTAATCAAAAATATAGTTGCCAGAATATAATGAAAGGGACTTCCCAGGTACTCTCTTTTTTTCTCTCTCTCTCTCTCTCTCTCTCTCCTCTCTCTCTCTCTCTCTCTCTCTCTCTCTCTCTCTCTCTCTCTCTCTCTCTCTCTCTCTCTTTTCACAAACATACCGCACGCACCATCATGCACCAGAAGCTAATTCGGTAGCCAGAGAGTCAGAGGCTTACACACCCTTGCATATTTAGTATGGCTTACCGTGATTCACATTTGATGACCACTTGTGCACCTAAATACACCAACACATTCTGGCACATGCACACAAACGAGTAAATTATATCAGTTCACATGAATAATAATGAATGCTTGTTCAATTGCACTTAATTCATCACACATCACATTCAAATTTTCCACATGTAATATTATCATGATACAAACAGATAATGCTGCAGCGTTTGCATTGTCAATTACTTATTATCTGAAGAACATGAACATAGAAATATTAGGCAAACATGAAAAACACATATACATTTCACGTACAAACACACAAACAAATAACAAAAAGTAAACAACTTCATGGCTACAAAGGAACAACACACACACACACACACACACACACTGTCACAGTGCCTACACACATAGCAACTCTAGTTAGCTGACGTAAACACCAAAACACGCACACGCCTACGGTCCTCAGTGACAGTCACACCCGCCAAAATACACATGGCTGACACACATGATGACAGATACACAGTGCTGTGAGTGTGTACACAAACACGCTCATTTACGTACAGGCTCACATGTACACAATCAAACACACACAATGTACAATAATGAGGTCATACACAGAACGAAACAAACATACAAAATAAGAACGTGCGCCAGCAAAAATGAAAATAAAACCCACAGATCTCATAATAACATCATTTACAAACACATACACTCTCCCGCTCCCCCTACAAAACAAACACCTATACATACTCACTCACATAGGTAAGTCCCCACTACTCACACACACACACACACACCTATAATATCCCCTTCTCACTTTTCCATACGTTTAAATACCTACACACACATTACACTAAAGAAAACTCTTACACAAAAGGATACAAATGTAATAGATGTAAACATAAGCCAAACAAATAAAAACCCTCCCAATCACACACTGCCCTCCCTCCCTCACTCACTCACACACACACATCGAAGTTCCAAATACCCAAATTAGAATCGTTGTTACCAATAACAGTTATGAGGTACTGTGTGTGTGTGTGTGTGTGTGTGTGTGTGTGTGTGTGTGTGTGTGTGTTATTCTTATTAGTCAAGGTGGTAAGAGGATCTCGGGTAAACATAATAGACGACCCAATCAAATGAGTCGTAGGCAGTTTTTGAATAGTCATAATATATAATCAAAGTATGGCTTTTACTTTGTTTGTGTTTGTATTTATGTGGTGTAAGACGGAAACAGAAGGCAAAGCTGCCTGTAATGAATGCGCCCCCCCCCCCCCTCCCCTCCAATTGGAAGAGTGACAGAGAGCCAAATTCAAAGTAAGTTAGTCAAAATATTTGGACACACGAAACTTAAAGCAGTTTAAGTCGAAGGATGAGCGATAGACTGAGGGAGAAAATTCCAGAGTTTACTTGTTGAGTGGAAGAAAGACTGGGAAAACCGGTTCACTCTTGGGTTAGAAAGTTGGACATAAAATGGGTGGGAATGTGTTGATTGGTGGGTACAAAGGAGTACAAAGGAGTACAAAGGAAATCAAGCAACAACAGATCCAGTGACCCTTCTAGGTTGCTTGTCCTCCAAAACACTGAGGATCAAGTGTCCAAACAGTGGTTTAGAGTGGGTAAGGGAACATTGGAAAGGGAATTACTGCCCTGGAACTAATGTCCGTGGCAGGATTAGGAAGTTAGTAGGGGACAGATGGGTTAGTAACTGAGGGGGGGATAAAATAAAGTTATTCATTTACAAACGCAGTCAGTCGCGGGTTTGATGCGAGATATTTGTCTAGGCGGAGTTTAAATGAATCAACGGTGATGCAGTCTATAACGTTTCGGGGAAGCCCATTCCACAAGTTGACAACTCGATTGAAGAAGAAATTCTTAGATTCGTGCGAGTTAAAAGATTTACCAATAATTTTGCAACCGTTTCCCCGCGTGTAATTAGATTGGTCGATAGTGAAGTACTTACTACAGTTCATATTGTCGATGCCTTTGATGATTTTGAACACTTGAATTAAGTCGCCTCTTAATCTGCGCTGGGTTAAAGGAAATAGATTTAATTCTCTAAGACGCTCTTTGTATGGTTTGTTCTTTAGGCTAGGTATCATTTTGGTAACTCTACGTTGAACTCGTTCTAGCTTGTTTATATCTTTTTGGTAATAAGGGCACCAGGATTGAACGCAGTATTCCAGAAGAGGTCGGACTAAGGAATTGTAAAGGGTTAGGATAACTTCTTTGGATTTATGCTCAAATGACCTGCCTATAAAGCCAATTATTTTGTTTGCCTTCTTAACAACTTCTGAACATTGTTGACTCGGTTTTAGGTTACTCGATATTGTTACTCCCAGATCGGTTTCTCTGTTTACATTCTTAAGCTGAGTGCCATTCATCGAATAGTTTGCTTTCTCATTTAGGTATCCGATATGTAGTACTTTACATTTATCCGCATTGACACTCATTTGCCAAATTTGGGCCCAACATGACAATTTATCTAGATTGTGTTGCATATCGTCAACTTGTTCTTTTGAGAGTACGCTATTTGCAATTTTTGTATCGTCAGCAAATTTTGAGATTGTACAGGTGAGACCCTCATCTATGTCGTTGATGTAAATTAGAAAGAGAATTGGTCCTAGTACCGATCCCTGGGGTACCCCGCTACTTACATTGGTCCATTTTGATGCCTTACCGTTTATGACTACTCTTTGCTTTCTGTCGCTGAGCCAATTTTCTATCCATTTCAACACACCGTCTTGTATTCCATGCGCTTTTAGTTTTAGCAGTAAACGTTTGTGGGGAACTTTGTCAAAGGCCTTTTGAAAATCAAGGTATATAATATCTACAGCTTTACTCTCATCGTAGAGGTTGAGGATATCGTGGAAGAAGTCTAAGAGGTTTGTTAAACAGGAACGTTTTTTACGAAAGCCGTGTTGAGTATCTTTAAGTATGTTATTTTCCTCTAAGTGATTTACGAGTCTGTCTCTTATGACCGTTTCTAGCATTTTACATACAACTGAGGTTAAGCTAATTGGACGATAGTTACTGGATAGGGATTTGCTGCCTTTTTTGAATATCGGTGTTACGTTGGCTAGCTTCCACTGATCGGGCATAGTTCCAGACTGCAAGGATTTATTGAATAGTAATGTCAGTGGTTTAGAGAGCTCATCCTTAGCTTCCTTTAGAACTCTAGGCGAGATTGTATCAGGTCCAGGCGTTTTATTTACCTTGAGTTTATCTAAACAATTCAATACTTCTCTCTCTGTAACGGTGATATTGCTTAAAACATCTGAATTATCAATCTGAATCGGCGATGGTGTAGGGATATCACTGAGGTCTTCTGTTGTAAAAACTGATGCAAAGAAGGTATTGAGGGCATTACTCATTTGTTCTTCGTCTTTGGTGTATTCTCCATTTTCATCGACTAACGGTCCAACAGTTGAAGTAACTACTTTTTTCTTTCTGATATAACTATAGAATTCTTTCGGGTTTGTTTTACTTTGATTCGTAATATGTAACTCTAAGGTCTTTTTACTTTGCTTAATTAACTTTTTGGCTTTGCGTCGTAGCTCTACAAATTTCAGCCGTTCTTCGTCATTTTGTGAGGATTTTAATCTATCATTAGCAAATTTTTTAGCAAGCAGGCAGTTTGAAATATCTTTATTCCACCATTTGGGCTTATTATTATGGCCTGGACGCCTAGTTTTCGATGGCATGCAGTCTTGCACTGCTTTTAGGTAAGTGGCTTCGAATAACTTCCAAGATGTATTTATGTCGTTATTGTGAATTAAAAAGCTCCAGTCAGTTTCTTTAAACATAGCTCTAAGTTTAGGAAAGTTTGCTTTCTTGAAAGTAGGGACTTTTTCGATGCTACTATTTGGTTCGTTACTAGTAAAGTTTAAAGTGAAAGTTATCGTATGATGGTCGCTGTTACTGAATTCATCACCAACATTCAAATTCTCTATTAATTCTTCTTTTGTTGCAAGTACAATGTCAAGAACGTTATTACCACGGGTCGGCGTTCCAACAAATTGATAAAGCGAACTCTCTTGCAAGTTCGTATACAAGTCATGTCCGGAGTGTGAAGTAAGAGTATCGCCCCACTTGGTCACAGGTAAATTAAAGTCACCAAAAATTACGGTATCTTGTGAGTTACTTACATCTGCAATTTGTTCGTAAATTTCTCGGTCAGTTTGCACTGATTGAGCTGGAGGTCTGTATATTAATGCAAGTATTATTTTGGTACCTTTATTATTCTTTATTAGCACAAAAGATGCGTCGACGTTCACAATTTGAGGTTTTGACAAGAGGGTAGGGTTAAGACTTTTTTTGATATAAAGTAAAACGCCACCTCCATTTCGATTTATTCGGCTTTTCTCAAACATTACATAACCGGGAAGTGAATACTCTGCTAAAAAGTCTCTATCTTCTGTATTGAGCCAAGATTCTGTTATGCCAATCACATCATAATTTTCTGTAAACACTAGCTCCTCTAAATCTGAAAATTTATTGCGTATGCTACGAGCGTTTGCATAGAAAACCTTTAAATTTGTTATTTTAGAACTCACGGAACGCGCTTTAATAATATTTTTGGTTCTTGTCGGATCTACATTTATGTTCATGGCTGTCCTCGGTCCTCGCTGTCTCCGGTCCTTATCGCTGGTGGTCCTCGGTTGCCTCTGTGTTTTTCTTGGCGTTGGATGATTTATGTCACTGCTGCTTCTTCTCGGATGGCGTTTTTTGATCCATGGCTGCGGACTGCTTCGTGTAGGAGACGACCCATGCGTGCTGAACCCACAGGGTTTAGATGAGTGCCATCCTTGCAGAATCAGAGTAGGCTGGTTGTAGAAGTTGTCCCAGAGGTTGATGAATTCAACCATACCACCTACC